>CAUYPK010148532.1:0-20732 GCA_963574355.1 Loris lydekkerianus | reverse complement strand
ATGTTATATTATGTGTTTAATATATTATGGTTAAATTATATGCTTTTGTGTGAGTGTTTGTCTGTTTTGGCAGGTCACTGCGTGGTGTGGCTCTCTGACTCTCACAGTTTAAAATTTTGGCTCTTTGTGTCGAACTTGTTCACCACCCCTGCCATAAGCACTCTACCGAGGGCGACATTTTGAGACTCTGTCTCTAAATAAATAAATAAATAATAAAATAAAAATAGAAAAACTGTCCAGGTGTTATGGCAGGTGCCTGTGATCTCAGCTACACAGTAGGCTGAGGCAGGAGGATCACTTTAAACCCAGGAGTTTGAGGTTGCTGTGAGCTGTGAGGCCACAGCACTCTACCCAGGGCAACAGAGACTCTGTCTCAAAAAATAAAGAAAAACCACCTGGATGCTACCCCTTTTCTTCCAGTTTCCTTATTTATAAAATAGAAATACTAAACATGCCTTCACACAGCTATTAAAAAGAATGAATAAAATTATGTACCAAGATAGTCCCCTTCCATTCAGCTGCCCTTCCTAGGAGTGATTATATTAGCTGCGGTTCACCCCATCCTACCTCCCAAGGCTCTCCCCAGTGACCCAGGTGGGAAATAGCCTTTGTTTACTCATACCTAGAAAATGCCACTATTCTATACTTACCACGCTATCCTCCCTCATTTTAATAATCACCTTTACTGGGAAATCCTGAAAGGCTAGAATCATCACTTCTTTGCAAAAGCCTAAGATCCAGCATACACAATCCCTTCCAATAGCAGAGACTTAATAATAAAGGCTTGTTGAATGAATAAATGAAATGTAAATATAACAATAAACAATTAAATTTGACCCTGAAATAATAAAAAAGCTCGATTAGAGGAAAAAAATGAAAGCCAAGAAAAATATTCAAATCATATTTTTTGAAAAGTGTTTTATCGTTATTAAGTTAGATTCATTCAGAAAACAAACTTACTTTATAGTAGTTTATAAATTAAAAATTGGCAAAGTTACAAGTTCCTAAGCAAGTCTTTGTCTTTTATTTCAAGGGTGAACAGTCAAAAACATAAAAGAGAGGGCTTAAGAACACCTGTACTGCAGGTAAAGCCCACTGACTCAGTCAGTTCCTTCACTCCTACTCAAAGCAAACTAGCTCCCACAAAAGACTGATGGGAGAAACAAGATACCTAAGTACCTATTAATACAAAGGAATGGAGGAACTGCCCATGGCAACACATCAGTTAAGTCTTTGGCAAAATCTATTTTTTCCATTTTTAAGAAATGTCTACTGTCAACCTGTCACTTACACAAGTCACACACAAAAATTTCTCCTTGAAATTTAAGAACAAGTTAAGCTTAGTTCCAAACAAAATTCATCTCTGCAGATGAGTATGTACATTTGGGGGGGGGGGGGCGGGGGGATGGGGAAAGAACACATTTGGTAAATACATTTCCCTCTTTCTCTCTGCTGCAAGGAAACAAATTTTCAAAATTGGTGGCCACTAGTTACCAACTCACCAAGACTCTCTGCACATCTCCACCTCCTTCACCACTTTGAATAACTTCCATTTTATTCCTAATTATTTCCCTTCGTTTAATCTTACATACTAGAAGTCAGGCATAAACACAGGCAAATCATATGCTAAACAGAAGGGAAAAGTATTAGAAAGGCATACTGATTTAAATGTTGGTGTTCCTCAAAACTCAGATCCAAGTATGTCCCTCTCTCAAGTGTATGTAAACGGGGTCTCATCTCCTCTACACCCAAGACAATCCAATCTAGATGCCACACTTTCCCAAATTTGTATCTCCAGTTCCCTCCAGCACCTAGAGTTGTACCCATCCATTTTCCACATACACCTACAGGACATTTCCACTGCGATGTTTCAAAAGCAGCTAAAACCCAGCGCTTTTAGTCAACTTTGTCACCTCTTCCCCATGTGTGGTCCTAGTCAGGATTCCCCGAGTTAGTACGCCTGTGCCCCTGCAGCATCAGACTATTAGGACAGATGGATGTTCTCAAGAAAGCAGCCAACTTACCGTATATACTCGAGTATAAGCCGAGTTTTCTCGGCACAAAATTTGTGCCAAGTTCGTGGTTTTCGGCACAAATTTTGTGCCGGAAAAAACTCGGCTTATACTCGAGTATATACGGTACTACGCACTTTTTTGACCAGCAACAGGCAAAGCACTTTACATGTATTAGTAATTCATTTTGTGATTAGAAAAAAACCTGAGGAAGAGTAGTTACAAACAAAAGAGCTAAGCCACAGAAAGTGCCTCATATAGGACATATATGATGTATTATATGTCATGTCACATATGACAGCATATATAATACACTATGAATGAATGTATGATATGATCTGATAGCACCTTCTTTTCAGTATTTCCCTGGGGCATACTTTTTACTAACACCTATGTTCCAAATAAACTGCTCAGGAGGGTAAGTAGAAATCATGGTAGTTTTGTCCACTTTGGTACCCTCAGTACTTGGCATAGAGGCTGGCATGGTAGAATGTCAAAAAAATATGTGTTAAATATTCTTGAGTGTATAAAAAAAATGACTGTGAGGACTAAATGGGAGAATACAGTTAAAAGTATACTGTTGGTTTACAGTTAGTTAGCTCTCTTCATTTCATGCTTTTTTACAATTGACTTTACTGAAATATACTTTCTGGGCAGTGCCCATAGCTCAGTGGGTAGGGCGCTGGCCACATACATGGAGGCTGGTGGGTTCAAACCCAGCCCAGGCCTTCTAAAAAAACAGTGACAACTGCAACAAAAAAAAAATAGCCAGGTGTTATGGCAGCCACCTGTAGTCCCAGCTACTTGGGAGGCTGAGGCAAGAGAATTACTTAAGCCCAAGAGTTTGAGGTTGCTGTGAGCTATGATGTCACAGCACTCTACCCAGGGCGACATAGTGAGACTGTCTCAAAAATAAAAAATAAATAAATAAACAAATGAAATATACTTTCTATACAATAAAAGGCACCCATTATAACAGTCTAATGAGTATTTGACAAATGTATGCACCTATGTAGCCACCACCAAAACCAAGATTAAGAACATTTCTATCATCCCATGACTTTCCCTCACACCCAACCTCACTGCCAGCCACCCTGGCAAACACTGACATTTCTGTCAGGACAGATTAGTTTGCCCGATATATAATTTTACTGTACGTGAGAGTGTATATTACATACTCTTATATTCAGCTTCTTTTGCTTGGCAAAATATATTACTAAATTCTTTTGTTTGTTTGTAGACACAGTCTCGCTCTGCTGCCCCAGGCTACTGTGTCACAATATCAGTCTAGCTCACAGGAACCTTGACCTCCCGGGCTCAGGCAATCATCCTGCCCTCAGCCTCCCAAGTAGGTGGGACTACCGGCACTTACCATAACACCCAGCAAAATTTTTCTATTTTTAGTAGAGATAGGGTCTCAATCTTGAGCAGACTAGTCTCAAACTTTTGAGCTCAAGAGATTCTCCGACCACAGCCTCAGCTGGCTTGCCTTTCCTTAATGGTGCTTTTGAATAGAAGTTTCTTTCGATATTGCCAATGTGCAATTTATCCATTTTTAAAATTGTAATATATGCTTTCTATGGCATATGAAAACAGGCCACAAGGATTTACACTGGTTGGAGTTTATCGAGCTTCCTAAATCTGTGTTTACAAGTTTTCATCAAATCTGAAAATTTTTCAGCCATTTTCTTAAAAAAAAAAATTTTGTTCTTCCTTTTTCTTTTGAGACAAAAATCACACATATGTTAAACTATTTAATGCTGTCCCATGGGTCAGTGAGTTTTCATTCTTTTTTTAGTTTTTCTTCTCTGGGCTTTAGTTTGGGTAGTTTTGGTTGTATCTTCTAGTTTACCGACCTTTTCTTCAGAGTACCAAATCTGCCTTTTCTCAGCCAGTGAATATTTCCCTTCAGATGTAATTTTTAGTCTAAATTCTATTTTTTTTAGAATCTTTCATTTCTTTCCCCATTATGTTCATGTTTTGTTAAATCACTAAGCATATTTATAATTCAGAATGTTGTGTTGTTTATCACTGGATTTTCTGTCTTCCTTTTAAGAGTGTTTTGTTTCAGTACTTGGTTCTGACAGGCAGTTAAGTTGCATGAGGATCAGCTTGATAAATTCAAGGCTTGGTTTACAACTTTGCTAGGAAGGGTCTAAGACAGTGGTTCTCAACCTTCCTAACGCTGCCACCTTTTAATACAGTTCCTCATGTTGTGGTGACCCCCAACCATAAAATTAATGTTATGAATTCAAATGCCTCCCACCCTGTGAACTCTAGCAATTTTTGTTCAAAGCTCTCTAGTCATTTTCCATTAGGTTTCTGGTGTTTATTTCTCTGCCTACCTCTCTCTCTCTCTCAGCCAACCTGACCTGCAAATCTCAGCCAGAAAAGCCATCCCCCCCAAATCCAATTTCCTCAACTCACCAAGATCCACATGCTATGCTTGAGTTTCCCCTTCCTAAACCATGTTCCTAAAACATGCAGAGTATCTACAGGGAGAAAGCTACGGAGATTACATAACTGCTTCATTTGCTTCCTTTCTCTCAGTCCCCACACTGCCTGTTGCCCAATCTTTCATATTATCTGTCCAAGTTTGTAGTTGTTTATGGTAGGAAAGCAAGTCTGGTATCAGTTACTCCACCGTAACCAAAAATTGACATCTCACCTAGTTGCACTGCATTATTCATGAGTTTTTGGTTTAGCTAGCTATTGATAATTGTTACGTGTTTCTACATTAAGGATTCAGCTGCAACCTCTCAGCCTCTCTCGAGCCTGTGCGTTAGCATTTAATAGAAAAAAGGATTAACAACAATGAACACCAAAATTAACACATCTAGGCTAAAGTAATACTGTGTTTTGAAAGATGGAACACAATAGCAAACTTTCACTGCTTTGGTAATAAGAAAAAGTTCACTTTCGCTTAAAAAAGAAAAAAAGATGCAGCTTGAATAAATGTCTCCAACATTCCTATATGTGCCAATGATTTATGATCATATACCATGTTATCTTGACAGGTAAAATAAAAATTCATTTAAAAGCATTAATAAAGCTATAGTAATTTGTCATCATTAATAAAATATAGCTTAGATATATTACATTATCTATATCTAAAGCAATTATCTATCACATGAGATCCCAAGAAAATTCTATGAATTTTTTTAAGAAGATGGACTTCTGGAATGCAATTTGGCAATATTATCAAAAGTCATAAAAGTTGCCTGTCCTCTGACTCAGCTATGCCAATATTAAGAAAGGAAATAGCGGCTTGGTGCTTGTAGCACAGTGGTTCTGGCACCAGCCACGTACACAGAGGCTGGCGGGTTCAAACCTGGCTCGGGCCAGCTCAACAACAACAACTGCAACAAAAAATAGCTGGGCATTATGGCGGACGCCTATAGTCCCAGCTACTTGGGAGGCTGAAGCAAGAGAATCGCTAAAGCCCAAAAGTTTAGGGTGACCTAGTGAGACTCTGTTTCAAAAAAAAAAAAAAAGAAAGAAAGGAAATAGAGGGTGGAGCAAGGTGGCTCACATCTATAATCCTAGCTCTCTGGGAGGCCAAGGTAGGCGGATTGCTTGAGTTCAGAAGTACAAGACCAGCCTGAGCAAAAGCGAAACCCCATCTCTTAAAAAAAAAAAAAAAGAAAGAAGGAAAGAAAGGCAATAGGGATATGCAAAAGTATAAACATTAAACTATAAAAGAAATCTGTTGATTCTTAGTAGATTATGCATGTATATGTTTGATCTTTCTGTATAATCTTATTTTCTAAATTTTAAATAATAAATTACTAGTATATGTAACCACCAAAAAGCATACCCCTATTATGGCAGTATCCTCACGCTTGAACACACTGAAAAGTTCTGAGACCATTCAATGGCATCATGACAAGAACTGTGGAGATACAGAAGACAAGAAGAGCTGGTTACAAGCAGCTGTGTCTGACACATAAGATCACAACTGGTAAAGAGACTTGTTATCTCACTTGGAATTACAATCAGATGAAACTCAAACGCCAACTTCAGGATGCACAATGTAAGGGCTAGAGTACACACTGAGAATACAAAGCCTTGGAATCCAGTGCTCTTTCTCCATCATCACTGCATAAATTTCTTCACTTGTAAAATCAGAGGATTGGATCATGGCCTCTGGGATCCTCTTCTCCTCCTATACTCATTCCCTGAATCTACACTTAGGCCCAGGACCCTTTTTTTCTATTCTCTTATTAAGTTCCCTCAAGTAATTCAGCCAAATTTCAGAACCACTACCTCAAATCGGCATTTCTATGAATGAAAGATAATAAACCCCATCAGAGATAGGGGCCACCAAAGAAAACACCATGGCACTCCACTCAGTGCTCCAAAACGTAACTGATTTTAATGCTTTTAGGAACCAATACTGGAGTCCCTGAAATGCAACCACACCTTTCACAATACATTAAATTGCACAATAAATTACCGTATATACTCAAGTATAAGCCGAGTTTTTTCCGCAGAGTTCGGGTTTTTTGGCACAAATTTTGTGCCAGAAAAAACTCGGCTTATACTCGAGTATATGCGGTAAGCCTGGAAGGTGGTCTACCTGCAAAACTACTTTCTTTTCAGTCCTTGAAAATACCAAGTTTACTAAAATGGCTTATTTGAACAAGCACAGGAAAGCAGCTGCATAACTTAGATCAGGGGTCCTCAAACTTTTTAAACAGGCGGCCAATTCACTGTCCCTCAGACCATTGGAGGACTGGACTATAGTTAAAAAAAACAACTATGAACAAATTCCTATGCACACTGCACATATCTTATTTTGAAGTAAAAAAACAAAATGGGAATATAATCACACTGTCTCATGTGGCCCGCGGCCCACAGTTTGAGGACCCCTGCCTTAGATATTGGAGAAATAACACATAACCTTCTGAATGTGAGCAAATTTTAACAAAATTGATCAATCCATTCATTTTAAAAAGTCATCACATCCTGGGTGGTGCCTGGGTCAAGGAGTAGGGCGCCGGCCCCATATACCCAGAGTGATGGGTTCAAACCCAGCCCTGGCCAAAAACTTGGGGGGTGGGGGGGAAAGGCACCACATACTACCCTAGAAATCACCTATTAACACCACACAAATAAAAAGAGTAACTGTTTCCTTTTTGAATGCAATAATTATATCCTTCAACACAAAAGCATCTTAATAGGGATTGTGAGAGGGGCTTGTTCACAATGTAACTTGTTTAAATGTTTCAAATAACTAAAAGGAAGATTTTACCTTGCAAAGAATACTTCCATGAGTCATACAGAATGAGCTTATAAAACTGTCAGAACATAAACTTCTGTCGTCTTAACTTTTGCATGTTTTGTTTTCAACTAAAATAATACTTTATAAATGCCCTATAATCCTATTGAAGACCGCCTGAATTTCATGCCATAAATATGATTAAGTATGAAAGACAATTTAATCTTTAACAGATGTATTTTATAAGCAGCTACCATCTTTTTATTCCACAATTGGCTAGAAATAAATCTGTAAAAGCAAAGCCTTACTTTCACACAGATGATTGTCACAAAACCTGGACATATGTTTTGGGAGTGGGGGTGAGGGAGTAACAACACATAATATAATGTTGGAAACGTCTAGTAATTTCTGGTCAGGCTGTATGAATTGGCCAGAGAGCACTATAGTACACCTATTACTGAAAGTAATCTTTTTATTTTTTTTATTTTTGCAGTTTTTGGCCAGGGCCAGGTTTGAACCCACCACCTCAGAGGAACCGCAGTAGTGACCTGGAGAGCAATTCCTTCCATGCCAGGGGATTCCCTGAATCTGCACTCATGGCTCCCATAATGCCACTTTTCTTTCCTTTTGGGATGGCACTTTATAACAGTGACCAGACCCAATGTCACAACTCCTAGGAAATGCTGGTATCTCTGATACAATATATTCTTGCCTGAGATTCATCAGTTTAAAGACTTAAATTTAGTTTAGTTTTCCCCAATCCATGGTTCTTAGTAAGCGTGGATTCTTTTTACTACTACCAACCACCACTTACTGAATATGTACCATGTTCTGTGCCCAGTGAGAAACACTTTTCTATGTTAAGCAATTTTGTACTTACTGCAATTCCTTCGAAGTAGACGTTATCACCACCTCACTACAGATAAAGGAATAGTTAATGAAATTACTTGCCTAAAGTCAGACAGGCAGTGACTATATTTGGTTGGGACTGAGGTGAACCTGAGTTTATCCAGGCAGTTTTTGCAAAAGACAAACTCCTCAAAGAAATGTTAAAACCCAGGTTCTTTAGTTTTATAACTAAAGGAGTTACCTTAATACACCAAAAACTGAATTTTAACTGACTTGAATTCAATTACCTATATACTCGAGTATAAGCCGAGTGCCACCCCCACCCCACCCCCGCACAAAATTTGTGCTGAAAAACCCGAACTCAGCACAAATTTTGTGCCAGAAAAAATTCGGCTTATACTCGAGTATATAGGTACATGCTTATTTATTAAAATATTACTCTTAACGTCTGTATCCCCAACATCTATTATTTGACTGAAAAATAAAGGATGGCAGGACATACATGTTTTGCACCAAATGGCACCTCTCTCCTCCAGGAGGAGTTTGGAAATCTATGGGAGCATTGTGGGTTGTACCCACATGGGGGTTACTGATCAGCATTTAGTGGATGGAAGCTAAACAAAGGATTGTCTTGTCCAAAACGCTAATAGCACCCATGCAGAAACACGAAATTATAGGCTGATTCAAAAGAAAGCCTTTCCTGGCAAAGTTAATCCACCTGTAGCTAAATTTACAAATAACTTCCTATTCATTGATAGTCTGTTTAAAATATCTGAGAAGACATATTAACTTCTTTCTCCAAAACCATTGTTTAGGATTTAGGTGGGATTAGGATTGTTAGGATTTAGGATTTCTCGAAAACCACTGTTTAGGATTTAGGTGGGATTTTATTTTCAAATACACACACACAGGGCTCACTTTAGATATACAGTTAATGCTGTTTTTTATCCCTTGGTACAACCAAGCAGCTCTCCTCCACTGCCTACCTGGCTCATTTTTGAATTCAATAAATGTATAGAACATTTGCACAATGGTATAATGTTAGAAGGAGATCTCTAACTGTAGCTACTGGATAAGAATTTTGTCTCATTATCAAGAATATAATTTGAAACTTCTAGTTCCAAGGATCACTTGTGTCAACAACAAATTTTAGACTGCCCTGATTCATTTCATTACCTGAGATCTGTCCAGGGTCACTCTGCTAATGGTTTCTACTATGTCTTAAAAACAATGATGAACTGACAATCTAACATGAATTTATTTACAAATAAAATGATAAATAATTTCCACATCTGAAGACTGAAAACTATGTATCTTGCACATAGATCAGAATACATACTAGAGCAAAAGCTAAGTAGGAGGTACTCAGTCAAAACTGTAGATACCCCTAAGCAGAATCAAGTCCAGAAAGAAGACTTACTTCTTAGGGGTTGGTAGACTTACAAGCAGACACTTTTACAAAACTCTGTTTTGGCAGTCCAGTCTTGCTTTAGTCATTGGCTAAAATGGAATTAGTTCACAAGTTACGGAAATAATCATAGAATCTTATTACTGACACCCAAAAGTCTCTTTTTATAGTTGTATAATCTAATGCACATGAGGCTCCTAAGACTACTTAAAAAAAAAAAAGCACTTTCTGCCTGGTTTTAAATGCTGAATTACACTACTTAGCTCTTAGCATTTAGTTAGATACAGAATACTGTTCCTTTAGATTTTATCTAGTCCCTGCAAGGTATACCAAAAGAGAAAAAGATCCGGGATTCTGAGACACAACCCTGAAGATTGGTCTTCAGCACAATTTGAGACTCCCTTTCTGCCAAAGAACTCTGATTGACAACCTGAGCACTTCCAGTTCACTCTGCTCATAATCTCCTCTAGCTGAACCATAAACTGAAGAGCTTTAGCCAAGATTATAGAGAAACGGTTTCTTTTTCTTTTATTTTTTGAGACAGAGCTCACTCTGCTACCCTGTGTAGAGTGCTCTGGTGTCATAGCTCACAGTAACCTCAAACACTTGGGATCAAGCGATCCTCTTGCTTTAGCCTCCTAGGTAGGTGGGACTCCAGGTGCTGGCCACAACACTCAGCTATAGAGAAGCAGTTTCAAAGCATAAAGTGCCACTGCCAAATCCCTCGAAACTGTACTGCTAGTTAAAGGTCACCAAAAGTACTGAATCAAAGACTACAATGTACTTCTAAAAACGTATCCTCTCTAGATGTGATAGTGGTAAATACCTTGTAGGTAATGAGCAAGGACAATGTATCTGCAGTCAGAAAACTGTGGAAGTCACACCACAATAACTTAGACAAATCACTTTACCTCTGTTTCTAGTTCTAAGGGTCTAGAATTCTAGATAGGTTCCTAACCACACAATGAATAACTGAATAGCATTTTCATCTACTGTCTTTCAAAGACCCATGAGAACAAAATAAACATGAAAAGTAATTGATCCTTCCCTGTAACTAACTATATTTCAGAAGATACTCCGAAATAGATGGTATTAAAAAAGGATAAATTTTAAAGACCAAAACAAAATTTTGCAAAGAAGTCTTTGCAAAGACTTCTGTATGCTTCAAGACTTCTTAGGGCCGGCGGGGAGTAGTTGTAGCTACCCTCAGTGAAAAGGTGCAAATAGAATCCAATCATTCTGTCCCTTTCCCAACTCCTTATTCCCTCTAAAAATAAGTATAAACTTTCTGCTTAAGTCCTCAGTTTAAACAGAAGGTATTCTGCCTTCAAATTCTTCAGTGGATTACAACAATGCCCTCCCACTCAAAAGCTGGTCTTCTCTCATTCACTTTTGCCACCTTCCACATGCTCCACACAATTATCTTTTCAAAGGCCATAGTCTGACTCACTCCCATGCCTACAACCCTCACCACCTTCTCTCTACTTTTAGGATAAAAGTCCTGCTGCACCTGACCCCAGATTTCCCCACTTGCTTCTCTTACCACTCCCTCCCAGCTTCAAACATGCTAGCCCTCCTATTATTTCTCCAAAAATTTACTCCTTCTATCTCAGGGCCTTTGACATATGCTGTTCTCTCAGCCTGGAATGTTCTTTTCATTCATACCTTCAGATCTCAGGTCAAAACTTATATCCTCAGGAATACCTCCTTTGAATCTTCCATAATGGTCATGTTGTTGGTAAACTCTTTCATATGGCTGTTATTCCTTCAAAGCACATTTGACACTAGCATTATTATGAAAATCCATCTCCTGGCCTTGACTGTAAACTCTAGCATCAGCATAATACCTGTTATATGGTATGCACTCAGTATGTGTTAGTTGAATGAATAAGGTAAATAAACATTATTCAAAAGTCCTTATTACCTGATCTCAACTTTATTTCCCACTTCTCCACAAAGCAATCTATCACAAACTTAGACTTTTGACTCCCCTAGAAGCAGTGCTCCCCCTTCATCTTCAGCTTTCAAATCCTGTGTCTTTCCCTGCCTATGAAGTTATCCCCATTTCTCTCCATCTGTTCAAATCCCACACTTGCCAAGACTCAAGTTTTCCCTCCTCCAAGATACTTCCCCATAGTGCCAGTTCATACATCTGTCCTGCTCCACACTTTCAACCCCCTTCATATTCTCTAATTGATAATTACATAGAACTTCATAGTACCTTAATGTGTCCTGTGTGTTAACTTTTCTCCCCAACATTGGTGCTGGACCGTGTACACCCCACTCCTCCACTCCCAGAGCAATATTCATATTTGATTTTTCCCTAACATACCAGAATTTTCCTCTTACTCCCCTATTTTTCAGATAATTCAATGTGCCTCACGTGATCTCTCTCCCCCAAGTTCTCTTTCATGGGGTTTTTTGTAGGGGGGGAGGTTGCCTACCCTTCCCCCATCTTAGTGAACAGCTGAGTTCTCTGGTTCCCCGTCCCTTTTCCTTCCTAGAAAGACCATGCATCCTCTTTTAGGATCCCTGCCAGCAGTGAGGGGCTCCTATGCCCTTTAAACTACTCACATACAAGTGACTACACGCAGTGAAGGCTCTTGCACTAGCTGTGACCTTACGCACACCATCCCAGAGCCTTACCTGGCCACTCTGTCACCTTTCATCCCCCTCCAACAGGCGGCGTGAACTCACTGTGACCCCTACCCAGGAAAAAGGTCACGGCCCGCCGTCTCCCTCCTTTCCGCCTGTCATAAACCCCAGGATTCTTTCTCTTTTTCCTTCTTTCCTCTTCCTTGGGGACGGAACCTAGGCCCCAGGTTGCGGTGAACTGGCGCAGAGAAATCAGACAGAGCCCCCCGGCCAGCTCCAGCTCCAACGCCACGGCCTGGGCCCCCACGCCCGCCCCCCATCCCTCCCAGGCGGCTACCGCAGCGCAAGCTTTGGCCTGACCAGGACTCCCTATCCGAGAGAACCATCGCTCACTAACCCAGGAAGGTGTCAGATGAGGAAGCGGTGGCAGCAGCAACAGGTACGGAGGGAGACAGCCTGGCAGACGTTAACGGCTCAACGCTCCATCCCCCCCCAACCTAAGCTTCAGCTTCTCGGCTTCCCCGACCCCAGCGCCCACAGAGCAAGTCACGTGCCAGCCGGAACAGTCAGCTGACCGTGGCGCGCGCGTGTGACCGCGGCGCGCGCCGCTCCGCCCACGCGCGCGCCACTGCGCAGCCGCCGCCGCTGCGGGCCTCCGAAGAGGGGCGGGGCTGGGAGGCTTCGCGAGCCGAGGGGCGGGGCGGGGCTGGGCGGCCCCAGGAGCCGAGGGGCGGGGGAGACTGGCTGGCCGGGGCCGCTCCGCGAAGGGTGGGGTCTGCGGCTGCCTGCAGAGGGGCGGGCGGCGTGTCGTCAGCCACGTGGGAGTGTCACCGCCGCCACGCCACGCCTAGCGATACCCCGCTTCGGGTTGCTGCCAGTCAGAATTGGACTCCGGCACCTTACTCGGGCTTTGTCAGCCCCCTCTTCAGAGTAATAACCTTGCTAGTGCATTTCATCTGATTCATTTTTCCCTTGCAGTCCACTTCAACTTAATTCCATAAATGTCCATAAAGCATTTACTGAGCGCCAGGCATGTGCTTTTTCTTTTTAGCATTACCCAATGGGACGTTTCATTCCTTGCCACGAGAACTCGCCATACGCAGTTGAACCACACTAGACAATGTGAAACCAAGGAAAGATTCAGGACAGAAGGGAACGGGAGAAAGCATATCCTTCGGGGAAAAATAAGCAGCACGGTGCTTTGTGAAGCCCTGCATATTTCATTAGCTTGGGAAGCTAGGTGGTATTAACTTAGAACATGAAGTTTTGGTAACAGTAGAAATTGAAAATTTGGAAATTTGGAGATTGAAGAACCAGAGGGCAAGGGAAAAGACACGCCTGGTCTTGGTAGCTGTGTGAATTCACATTTCTAAACTTCAGCTTCTTCACCTGCATGATGGTGGTAATAATGCATTCCTTATAAAAGTATTGTGAAAATTAGATGATGAAGTATGCATTCAGCACAGTACTTGGCACATAGGAAACACCCAGTAAGTGGTCATCATTATAGACGTAGACTATAAGACCTATCTTACGCCTTTTCTACTTTGGGTCCCTGTAGAAATAGACCGCATAATCTCTTCTAGAGCTGTGGTATTAGCATGGACAGACAGTAACAACCAACCAAACTATCCCCAACCTGAGGCTTTTCACCAGTTTTGGGTGAAGTTCAGTCAATTTCAATAATAGTTCTACAACACAGTTTTAGAAATTTGTCAGGAATTCCAGAGGATTTATCTGCCATCACAAAATGAACCTAAAGGCAATTTTTTGTTAGCTCAGTGCAGTTCTGTAAAATTTTCTGTGATGATGGAACCTTATATACTTACTATAAGCACAGAACATTTCCCAGATTCTTAATTTTTGAATTCAAGTTTGCCTACTTCCGACCTAACACCACTTTCCAATGTTTTAATTACCATGTTATACTTAGGGGGCAGTATAGCCGAGTGCTCAATAAATGTAGGCTCTAATTATTATTAGGCCTAGAGTATCTCATTTGAAACTCTAGAAAATGTATTTAATATAAGCAGGGAATGATTGGTTTTTAATGGCTTCTGGTCTAAAAGAATGTTTTCACATAGAGAGAGGAAGCTTACTTTTCTATGATGTATCCCGTGCAGATACATATTAGATCTCTAAGTATGCAATGGGCATGCCACACCTTTCCCTCAGAATAAGCAGTGTCTGAGTTAAAAGCACTCATAAGATGCATTTTTTTTTTTTTTAAAGCCTATAGCACCAGGTATTTCTAGGAGGTCTCCCATCTAATCCTAATCAAGTCTAACCCTGCTTAGCTTCCAGGATTGAACACATTGAAGGTGTTTTGGCTGTAGATACTGACAACTTTTTTAAAGAAAAGGAATAAAATTTTTATTTCATTTATTTTTACCTTATTGAAATCGTAAGCTTATTTAATTTCTATATTTTTGTTTCCCACCATTTCCATTTGTCTGACACATTCTCCGACCACAACATTCCATACTTACTTAAAAGCAAACAAAGGGTAGATTTCCATCTTAAAAAACTAAAGTGGCATTTTGGACAACACATTCTTGGCCATGGAACCTGGACAATATCCAACATAGTAGGGAAGGTCTCACTCTGCATTATAAAAAGTAGCCAGATAGCAACTGTTCCAAAGTGAAATAAGATAGAAATTTTAAACAAACTATTTGTTTTCTTGAAGAGAATTCTTCTACTGCCAGAGATTTTTTATTTATTTATTTATATATATTCATGGGCTTCAAGTGCTATTTTGCTATCTTGATATATTACACTGAGGTGAAGTCGGGGCCTTCAGCACACCTATCACTGAAGCAGCAAAGGTTGTACCCACCAAGCCCCCTCCCATCATCCACCCTGATCTTTCCACACCTCCAGGTCTTCACTGTCCATCGCTCCACACTCTGCCTCAGCATGTAGTATTTGTCTTTCTGTGTCTGAGTTGTCACTGCCAGAGATCTTGAACATAGCCTCCTGGTCAGTTATCCAGAGCAAATTGTTCGCATAAGTGAAGCTTTCATTTTGGGAAGAGGACCTACTTTTTTTATGCTTGCTTGCATTTTTGCTTTAATGTCTTTTACAAAACTGGGAGTATTTCCTAGTTTTCTTTTCAGGATTCTTGACCTTTTAATCTTAGTGTTGATAGTTTTGAGTCTTTTTTATTTTGGCTTGATTTTTTTATGCATTTCTGGATATAATATCACATATAGATTTGTTCACTGGCATTTTTCTTCAATTTTCTTTTCATCAAAATCTTCCTCCTTCTTCTCCTCCTCCTCATTTCCTTAGGAGCACGTTTTACTTTTTCTATAGACATGCTGCCACTTTGAGGGCAAATCACTTTCCAGATATACTTAAGAGTTACACAACCCCCTCTTCATCTTCTGACTCTCCGTGATCCTCCATAGCTACTAAGAGCTATCCATAGGCACTGAACCGCACTTCAGCCATAAGACTACAGGTAGTGTTATTTCAAAGCTCCCGAGGGAAACCATTGGCTGTGCAGACGTTTTCAAAGCTGCCAGTGTTACTTTTATTTGATTGCCTTCATAATTCATTGCCTCGGCTTCAATAATGTGCAATGCATCCTTTGCTCCTAAAGCAACTGTTTCTAAAGATAATTGGTGTTCATTTTCATCATTCTCCAACCTAAAATGATAAGCTTTGTTGGCCTTTAGTTCACAACCAAAAGACAGGATGCTCACGTCTGTGTCCATTGCATCTTCCATGGGCGGTGGCACATTCTTAGGTGGGAGAAAAGTCGGACAGAGCCAAGTGACCACATTCCAGACAACAGCTGCACAAGATGGGATCACACCAGCAATAAAATTTTTAAATTACGCAAAGTGGGAAAATAGTTTAAACAAATAAGGCAATAGGATTTATATCTCTTTTTTACTCCCATATATTATTAAAAGACATCTTGAAAATTGTTACTTATTCCCCTTAGGAAAATTAGTGACTTTATTTAGGAAAATACTTTGATAAACTAATAGGATAAAAGATAAACTGATTAATCGGAGGCAAAAAAATCAGAGAGATAACTAAGCTAGTCTTCATTAGAAAGGAATAGAAATTGTGGGGTGGGGAGGTGGGAGGAAGGCATAGGGAAGAGAAGGACAAAGCAAAGAGAAAGGGAAATGACAAATGACCAAGGATTTGTAAAAAGAAGAGGGTTTAGGATTCCATTTGATTTTTCTTCAATTGCCATTATGTAACCCCTTTGCCATCTGCCCAAACATTTAATAAATTCTAAGCTCAAATGCTTTACGTGAACTACTTTTTTATAGAAATTTATGCCATCCAGGTTACAATATATAAAGAGATTGGACAAATTGATAAAAACCATACTAAGATTCCAAAAGAAACATGAGTAAAAAAAAGCACATGAGAAAAGAAGAAATACCATTGGCTAAAACATATGGGAAATGTTCTCATTATTTTCTTGAGACAGGGTCTCACTCAGTCACCCAGGCTAGAGTACAGTTGCATCATTGTAGCTCGCAGCAACCTCAAACTCCAAAGCCCCAGCAATCCTCCGGCCTCAGCCACCAGAGTAGCTGTGACTGCAGGTACATGCCACCCCACTAAAATAATTTTTCTATATTTTAATTTTATTATTATTGTTGTTATTATTTAGAGACAGAGGTCTTGGTCTATTGCCCAGGCTAGAGTGGGCAATAGAGCAAGAGTGATGTGATAATACCTCACTGTAGTGTCAGATTACTGGGCTCAAGCAGTCCTCCTGCCTCAGCCTCCCCAATTGCTAGGACAATAGGTATGTGTTACTGTACCCAGATTTTTTTTTTTTTAGAGACAGAATCTCACTCTTTTGCTCTGCGTAAAGTGTCATAGCACCATCATAGCTCACAGCAACTCCAAACTTTTAGGCTTGGGCAATCCTCTTGACTCAGCCTGCAGAGTAGCTGGGACTACAGGCACCCACGACTATACCCAGCTAGTTTTTCTATTTTTTCTGAGTCTCGCTCTTTCTCAGGCTGGTCTCCAACTCCTGAGCTCAAGCAATGAATGTATCCACCTCAGCCTCCCAGAGTGCTAGGACTACAGGCGTGAGCTACTGTACCCAACCCAGCTAATTTTAAAAAAATATATATATTTTTTGTAGGAAAGGAGTTTTGCTGTGTTGCCCAGGTTAGTGTCAAATTTTTGGTCAAGGTGATCCTCCCACCTCAGCCTCCCAAAGTCTTGCAATCATAGGCATGAGCTACAGTGTCAGGCCCCTTTGAGAATATTTCTAAGCATGCACATATGCAGCCTGTGCCATAGTCTCAGCAAGTTAATAAATGGCAGATACCAATTCTGAATCCAGGCTGTCTGACTCCTAGGTCCATGCTCCTAACATGAACCCATCTCCTCTGCAGTTTAAAGCCTCTTATCACACTGTCTCTTAGACCTGCAATTCCCAATCCCTAGGCCACCAACTGGCACCAGTCAATGGCTTGGTGGGAACTGGGGCCCCACAGCAGGAGGTGAGTAGCAGGGAAGCCAGAAGCTTCATCTGTATTTACAGCTACTCCCCAGCACTTGCATCACCACCTGAGCTCCACCGCCTGTCAGATATGCAGCAGAATTAGATTCTCATAGGAGCTCCAGTCTTACTGTAAACTGTGTATGTGAGGGGTCTAGATTGCACTCTCCCAGAGAATGTAATTCCTGATGAACTGAGGGGGAGATGTAATGTGCTAGAATCATCCTGAAACCATCTCCCACACTCGTTCTTAGAAAAATTGTCCTGCCTTAAAACAGTCCCTGGTGCCAAAAAGATTAGGGACTGGTATCTTAGACATGTTCCTTTATGCTCTGATTTCTCAAGGCACTCTTCTGGCACTTAGCAATTTTTTTTTTTATGTTACATTTTATCAGTACCAAGACCACCTTTTACTCAGAGAGGCTTAAATATGCAATGTATATGGTAAGCATTCAGTAGGTGGTAGTTGAATAGATTTCACAACCAAATGAAAGGCCAGATTTCAAGCATTTAATGACCGAGGGTAGGGAAGGCAAAAAGTACTGTGTTATCTGAGTAATTAAGTCTGTCATTTCCTTTCTTCTGTTCCCCGTATTCTTGGCCCCTGAACTAATAGAAATTGTCATCTGGGTCATTATCTTCTTAGAAATGTTATCAAATCTTCTTAGAAGCAGCAAATATTTATAGAAATAGGAAGATTTGTTTTTAATTAGTTCTGCCCTCCCACCTTCATTTCAGGATCTTGTTTCCTTTATTACTACTTTCTAATATGTTCAGTCCAGCTTTATATGACACAGTGGGAATGACTTTGAACAACCACTGTGCTGTATTAAGAGTGGATGCCTATGGACTAAATCTATTTAATTTTCATCTTGTTTATGCTGAGTAGTCTAAAAATGGTAGCATAGAAAGTAAGCATTCAGTAATTACATGAGGTACCAATACAATTCGTGATAAAACTGATATACTGCATTTAATAATCATGAACAGCATCTCTTTAGTCACCTAATTCCTGAATTTACAAATATATATCTTTCAAAATAATAATAATATGTAGGACAACTGAATGGTGGTGTGGATATAAAAAATTATCAACAGAGAGACTGGGTGTGGGATTACTGTGCCTATAATTCCAGCACTTTAAAAGGCCAAGGTGGGAGGATTGTTTGAAGCCAGGAGTTCAAGACCTGCCTGGGCAACATAGTGAAACCCCATTTCTACAAAATTGTTTAAAATTATCCAGGCATAGTGGTACATGCCTATAGGCCTAGGTACTTGGAAGAGTAAGGTAGGAGAATTGCTTGAGCTCAGGAGTTTGAGGCTGCAGTGAGCTGTGATCACACCATTGGACTCTAGCCTGGGTAACAGAATGAAATGATGTCTCTTAAAAATATATATTATCAGCAAAAGTGATGAACACTCATCTTAAGTGAGTGCTTTCAGTACTTTATCTCAGCTCAGACTAATTTATTGAATATCTTTATTTATGTGACTACTGTTGGGAAACAATTCTTCAGGGATCTGTCACATTTCTGCAGGTCTTATGAGTAGAGGTCTTATGAGGCACTGCCTTTATTCCAGACAATCTTTTCCCTCTTTCTCCTCCTCCTCCTCCGCCTCCTTTTTCTTCTTCTTCTCTTTTTTTTTTTTTTTTTTTTTTTGAGATAGAGTCTCAGTATGTTGTTCTCAGTAAAGTGCCATGGTGTCAAGGCTCACAGCAACCTCCAGCGCTTGGGCTTAAGCGATTCTCTTAGCTCAGCCTCTCAAGTAGCTGGAACTACAGGTACCCACCACCATCCCAGATATTGTTTTGTTGTCATTGTCATTGTTGTTTGTTAGGCCTAGACCGGGTTCAAACCCATCAGGCCTGGTGTATGTGGCTGGTTCCCTAACCACTGAGCTATGGATGCCAAGCCCAGACAATCTTTTCAAGGATATTTGTGTTGCAAACAGCATTGTAAATAGAGATAATATCTCCCACTGGAGCAATAGCCACACCTAGGTACAGCATAAACTGTTTGGGTTCTCTGAAGTCAAGGTTACTGTCCTGTAATGAAACCAACTGTGTGACCAAGCCTCCATCCAGACTCATCACATCCCTTCCTCCAGAAATGCAAGGGGAATTGACACAAATCTGCAGATGCTCACACTGCTGGCTGTGCTATGAATAAGGGTCTTCTGTCTCTGATCCAGGGGTCTTATGTCTGCTACCAACCTCCATAAAACTGATAGGCCAGGCTAATTTATAAGGTAAAATCTCAGAGTCTTCCAGGTTCTTGACCGTGTTAATGAAAAGGATGAGATACATCAGAGACATAGCTCCTAGAAGAGAAAGGATGAGGTCTCATAGACTAATCAATGGAATTGGAGGGAATTCCACGTGAAGTGAGTGTAGTCGAAATTGTGTGGTTGCTGGGAATCACTGTGGTTTGCTGAGCAATTAATGGTCTTCTACTTCACTGCCTGTTAATGAGGAGGAACTGGGAGGTTGGTTACAGGCCACATTGTCTGTCTCAAAGACTCCAAGTGGGACCATGGTTGTTACTAACTCTCCTCCAGGCAGAAGCCCTTCCTTGTCATTTTGGCAATCAACTTCAAGTCCATCCTCTGTTATGACTAGTCCTTTACAATGACCAGTCATAGGTAGGCAGAAGGTCCCAGCTCAGCTAAACAACAGTCCCAAAGATTGTAAGAATAATGACCACTTGGTGAGTACAAGTCACCCTACAGTGGTACATGGGGGCCAAAGTGGGGTCATAATAAGTTGCTGTAAGTTTACTAAAATGGCCATGTCCCTCTTGTGTAACTCTTGCAGATGAAAAGTCTGGGGGTTAGTAGGGAACGGAAAGAAATTGATCATGAATCTCTAATTTCAATCTCTTAAACCAGTAGGTGCTTAATTTTTTTTGATTTTGATTAATGCCCATTTGAATTTTGGGGGTTCTATTAATTAAAAAAAATTAGGACCCCAAACCATTGTCATCTAATTGCCCTTGGACTTTTCCAAGGTAGGATATGGGATTTTATGCAAAATTCCAAGCTACCATGCAACTTTTTTTAAGCCGTAAGGAGGAATTGTTTCCTACCTTCTTTATATGTTGTGCATTGTGGTGGTCCAGAAATGCCAAACCTGTGAGTGCTTGGCTTAACTAT
>CAUYPK010148528.1:0-14403 GCA_963574355.1 Loris lydekkerianus | reverse complement strand
ACTTCGAATCCATTATACGATTATAACCATACTTCCCAATTTTATCTTTCTTTACTCCTTCTATACCTGTCCTCTCTCTCTCTTTTTTTGAGACAGTCTCACTATGTCACCCTCAGTCAAGTGCCAGTCCTGGTGCATGTGGCCAGTGCCCTAACCACTGAGCTATGGGTGCCGAACCATACTCTTTTTTTTTTTGAGACAGAGTCTCACTATGTCACCCTCGATAGAGTGCAGTTGCATCACAGCTCACAGCAACCTCAAACTCTAGGGCTTAAGAGAGTCTCTTGCCTCAGCCTCCCAAGTAGCTGGGACTACAGGTGCCTGCCACAATGCCTGGCTGTGTTTTGTTGCAGTTGTCATTGTTGATTAGCTGGCAGGTCAAACATGCGAAATTCGGTATATGTGGCTGGCGCTGTAACCACTGTGCTATGGGCGCCAATTCCTATACGCTTTTAAAAATAAAATATTTCAAACAGATAGAAGAAAATAACAAATTCTTATTTACATGGTACCTAGCTATAACATATTCTACTATTTTACCACATTTGCTTTAGATCCTTTTCTAAGAAATAAGATATGACATATAAAATTAAAATCGATTATGTAATTGTCACCAAGTTTATCCCTTTCCTTTTTTTCCCCAGAAGTAATCACTTTTTTTTTTTTTTTTTTTTAATTTTTAGACAGAGTCTCAAGCTATTGCCCTGGGTAGAGTGCCATGGTGTCATAGCTCATAGCAACCTCCAACTCCTGGGCTCAAGTGATCCTCTTGCCTCAGTTTTTCTATTTTTAGTAGAGATAGGATCTTGCTTTTTTTACTCAGGCTGGTCTCAAACCATGAGCTCAAGTAGTCCACCCACCTTGGCCTCCTGGCAGCTAACCAACAATGACAACTGCAACAAAAACAGCCAGGCAGGCAGCGCCTGTGGCTCAGTGAGTAGGGCACCGGCCCCATATGCCGAGGGTGGTGGGTTCAAACCCAGCCCCGGCCAAACTGCAACAACAACAACAAAAAACAGCCAGGCGTTGTGGCAGGTGCCTGTAGTCCCAGCTACTTGGGAGGCTGAGGAAGAGAATCTTTTAGCCCAAGAGTTTGAGGTTGCTGTAAGCTGTGATGCCATAGCACTCTATTGATGGCAACACAGTGAAGACTCACGTCTGTGAGATACCGTGCCCAGCTATAATCACTTCTTAAATCTGGTGAATCCTGAAACTTGCTTTTTTCATTCTACATTATGTTTCTTAGAATGAACGATAATGATTTATATTAGAACTATGCATTAATAACTCACTAAGGCTTCCAAAGCCTTCCCCGACTCCTCCTTTTTCCCTTAATCTGTCACTCCTCTCTATGATTTTCAATTTCTTCTCTTTAGAGCTCAGATTCCACAGTTCATCATCTTAATCAGTTCCTTACCATTACTCTTGTACTCTCTACTCACTAACCTGATAAAAGCCCAACCCCAGATCAGTCAAACCATTGGATTTTCCTGTTTCCACACCCAGGCTAAGTATATCTAGTGAGGGAAAAAAATCCCACAACCAGATAGACCATACTGGTTTCTAACCACAACAGGGCCTAAATATTTCCTGACAATCCTCTATTAAGTTCCCAGCCAAGCCCCTCTTTTGTCCTCAGCAACTCCCTAACTTTCAGCACACCTCTCTATTTCAAAAAGAAAATAGAGCTGAGTATATTGGCTCATGCCAGTAATCCTAGCACTCTAGGAGGCCAAGGCAGATAGACTGCTTCAGCTCAGGAGTTCAAGACCAGCCTGAACAAGAGTGAGACTCTGTCTCTAATAAAAGTAGAAAAACTAGCCAGGCAATATGTGAGCACCTGCAGTCTAGCTACTTGGGAGGCTGAGACAGCAGGATTGTGTGAGCCCAAGAGTTTTAGGTTGCTGTGAGTTATGATACCACAGCACTCCACCCAACAGGATGACTGAGATTTTGTCTCCCTACACCCCACCTCCCCCACCAAAAAAAGGAAAAAAGAAAATACAGGCCAAGCAAGGTAGCTCACGCTGATAATCCTAGCACTTTGAAAGGCAAAGGCAGAAGGATTGCTTGAGGCCAGGAGTTTGACACCAGCTTAAGCAAGAGTGAGACCCTATCTCTATAAAAAATAGAAAAATTAACCAGGCATGGTGGTATATGCCTATAGTCCTGACTACTTGGGAGGTTGAGGAAGGAGGATCACAAGCCTGTAAGTTTGAGGTTGCTGTCAGCTATGATGATGCCACTGCACTGTAGCGCAGGTGATATAGTGAGAAAAGGGAAAAGAGGGGACAGAGGGAAGGAGAAAAATCAAGACCATTAGGCACTAATTTTTTAACTTTCTGGCTTCATTCCTGACAAATTTACCTCTATCTATAAGTTTCCTAATCTCCCCCCACCCACCCCATTTAAGGTTATACTTTCAACCCATTGATAAATTTAATCCTCTCCCATATCCTCTGGGATCTTTATCTTATTATTTCTTTTCTTTTGTCCTTGAGGCTCAGTGCATAAAGTTCCTCCTATTTTTTCTTGTTTTTTATCTTTTTAAGAGATGGGATCTAGGCTTGGTGCCTGTAGCTCAGCTACTAGGGTACCAGCCACATACACCAGAGCTGGCGGGTTTGAATCCAGCCCAGGCCTGACAAACAACAATGACAACTACAATCAAAAAATAGCTGGGCATTGTGGTGGGTGCCTGTAGCCCCAGCTAGTTGGGAGGACGAAGCAAAAGAATTGCTTAGGCCTGAGAGTTTGAGGTTGCTGTGAGCTGTGACCCAGGATGACAGCTTGAGACTTTGTCTCCAAGAAAACCAAACAAACAGGGCAGCTCCTGTGGCTCAGTGGGTAGGGCGCCGACCCCATATACCAAGGGTGGCGGGCTTGAACCCGTTCCCAGCCAAACTGCAACAAAAAATAGCCAGGTGTTGTGGCGGGCGCCTGTAGTCCCAGCTACTTGGGAAGCTGAGGTAAGAGAATAGCCTAAGCCCAGGAGTTGGCGGTTGTTGGGAGCTGTGATGCCACGGTACTCTACCAGGACGATAAAGTGAGACTGTCTCTAAAAAACCAACCAAACAAACAAACAAAAGAGATGGGATCTAACTCTGTTCCCCATAATGCAGTGCAGTGGCACACCACAGCTCAATACAGCCACAAACTAATGGGCTCCAACAATTCTCCTGCTTCAGCCTCGTAGGACTATAGGCACATACCACCAGGACCACTTACCGTATATACTCGAGTATAAGCTGAGTTTTTTCCGGCACAAAATTTGTGCTGAGTTCAGGTTTTTTGGCTTATACTCGAGTATGTACAGTAATTTTTCTTTATTTCTATAGTAACAGGGTCTTGCAACGTTGTCCAGGCTGATCTTAAACTCCTGATCTCAAGAGATCCTCCTACCCGGGCCTCCCAAAGTGCTGGTTCTTGCTCCCCTGAATTCTACAGCTTGAATTCACATCATGACTAAGTTTTAGCCAGACAGAGCAGGGCGCCCAGATATGCCATGATCTCTCATTTTATACTCACTTATGACCATGCTTAGCCAAGAAGATCTGTGAAGTTTTAATGGCTTCAGATACTTGTTCTCTTTTGGTTGTCAACTCTTCTGCTAGAACCTATGTAGTACAAATAAAGAGAAAAACTTGAAAACCCAAGAATTAAGAGGCAAAAATTATTATATTTGAAGTAAGTTTTTAAAAATCCCAGGAAAAAACTGGAGCTTGGGTGAAATTATTGTTACCATGAGCTACAGCTGATTAAAAAGGTGGAAGTACAAATAAGATGACTTTTAAAGTTTCTTTAAGTCCTAAGAGTTAGCATTTACTCAGGAAATAATCACTTTTGGAATGGCCCATATGTGACTTATATTCTAATGCATTAGCATATATTATTCTGACCAGATATACAGAGATGGACCTTCTACTTACCTGCTGTTCCAAAATAGCTTTTTCAATGTCTGTTGATTCTTTGGTCTGGGATGAGGTAGTTTTTCCTTGTGTGTTCCTTGCTAACGTAGACACCCAGCCCAACAGTTCTTTAACTTTTTCCACATGTTCCCGTTTTTCCTCTTCTACTACTTTCTACAATAGAAAACAGAAAATCAGCATCCTGGCAAAATCTTAGTTATCTGATTGGCGAGACTTCAGATTTTTTTAAAACAGAGATATGAAAATTACCTAAATACATGGGTAGTAAAAATAATCTTAAGTTAAATATAATTTACCCAGACTGCACCAATGCTCACAGGGATCATTCTGATAAAATAGCTAACTTTGTTATACCTACATTTAACACCTTTTTTAAAAAAAGCACTGTTTTCTACATGATAGATATACAATAGTTATTTGATGATTTTTTTAATAGTCCTTCACATATAGCATCTTATTTATTTTCATAATTCATAAATTTACAGCTGAGGGGACTGATGCTATAGAGATTATACCAGGTAGGCACTGACATAAAGGAAGGCATGCTAATTTAGATCAGCAAAAGATGGTATGGTTAAAGTTTTCAACAGCTTTTCTAAAAGTGATTGACTATGTGGAAACTTATTTTGCAAAGACAGAAGGTTTTTATACTTATAAAAAGATAATATACTCATTATCGCAAATTAAAATAAACCTGAAATACATAATATATGTGGCTCAATTTTATTTCTCCAGAAATTTGGAGATATATTTATAAACTTGTTTCTATGCCATATTATATCTTCATCGTATACCCAGTTTTTACTGAAATTCCCATTACAGTCATAACTTCCCCCCCCAAACAATATGTATTGATAATCTTTCCATGTCAATTCACTAAATCTATTTCATTACATTCAATAGTTTGATAGCTTTCTACTACATGGAATTTGGAAGTTTTCAATTTTTGTTCACATCCTTGTTTTTTTAATCTTCTTTAATTAATTATTTATTTTTGAGAGACAGGATCTCACTCTGTCATGTGACCAGGCTGGAGTGCAGTGGTGCCATCATAACTCACTGCACCTTGAACTCCTAGCTTTAAGTGATCCTCCCACCTCAGCCTCCCACAGTGCTGGGATTGTAAGAGTGAGACACCACGCCTGGCCCATATTCTTTTCTTCTTGTACTTATATACCTGTAAGTAAGATATCTGGAGGTGGAAATGCTGAATATCATATGTTCAGTCCTTATTATTCACAAATTCTGTGTTTGTGAATTCCATTTACTAACTAAAATTCATTTGTAACCCCATTGAGCTGCTTTTGTGGTCACTCCCAACCATGCACGGAACAGCATGCATTAGTTGCCCAGGGTACATGTTACCAACTGAGGTAGAACAAAGAGACACTCTGCCTTCTTTTTTCAGCTCTCTCTCACGTTGTTAACAAGTGTCCTTTTCACAGTCTACTTAGTGCATGGTTTTCACATTTTCATGATTTTTGTTGATTCATAACATGATTTCACTGTTTGAAATGGTTTCAAGTAGTGTGAAGGTGCTGTCTAGTGCTCCTAAACACAGAAAGGCTGTGTTGTGCCTCACTGGGAAGTGACGTGTGTGAGATAAGCTTCATTCAGACATGAGTTACACGCTGACTACCATGAGTTCAATGTCAGTGAGTCCAATTATATGGTAAACTGTCTTTAATCAAAACCCACATAAAACAAGGTTGTACACTGATCTACAGACAAAGGCATTATGACCAGAGGCTTGAAGGAACCAAATCTCTATTTCCCTTAGGAGCAATGGTTCAGTATCTGCCAATGCAGCAACTTTATAGAATATAACTATTGCAAATAATCAGGACTCTGTATATATTTTAAATTTTGATAAACCGCACACAGGATTTAAACAAAGTTTTTTTAGACATGGTGCTTCATTACATTGCCCAGGCTAGACTCAAACTCTAAGGCTCAAGTGATCCTTGCCCCTGAGCCTTCTAAGTAGTTGGGACTACAGGCATGGAGAACTGCACCAGGCTAAGAACTTTTAATTATACCTTCAATTAAAATCCAGAACCTAATCATCCTCACCTCTTCCTCCTCCAGCCGACGGAGTGCATCACTGATGTATTTCACATGCTGAGTTGTTAAGGTCACCAATGCTGTGTAACGAGTCCTTAAGTCCATGAACTACAGTTCAAAAGAAGAATTCAGATAAATTATCTGTCAGAAAACTAAATGTAAATAGTTGAAAATAAGGGGAAATTCTCATGGAGTTTCATGCTCAACAGAAAAGTGAGCTCCACAAACAAACAAAAGTGAGGCTAGACAAATGACTCTTTCCTTAAGGGAAGACAGTGGCTTATTTTCTTCCCCACCCTTTTACCTCTTGTGTGATGGCATCTGAAGAGGAAAGCATGCGACGGCGCTTGCCAGGGGATTTCTGCTGTGATTCCACAAAGGCCTTATATGTCATCAGTTGTAATTCATAGTCCTAGGAAAGGAAGAAATTTCTCTATATTTACTAAGGGCTTTATTGTTCACACACATCGTGCAATAGAATCATAGCATTTTGGTAACCATTCGGGCAGGAGGTTAGGAAACATTTCTTATAAGGGGTCATGTACAAAATATTTGCCCATACTTTATCTGTCACTGTAGGCAAAAGTAGCTAACATTATTCTTTTCGCAACCATTTCTCGTGGGCCATATAAAAACAGGTGTGGGGGCTAGATCATAGTTTGCTGACTCCTGAGTTACAGTATGTTGTTCACTCAGCAATTTTTTCATCTCATATACGAAATACCTAGAGCCCAGAGAGGGGACATGAATTTTCCTAATTAACTCAGGGGATGTGTAGCAGAATCTCAGTCTTCTAATCCGCAGTCAATGCTCTTATTTCACTATGCTATTCCGCTGCCTCCTCACGACCCTGAGAGTGCTCCCCGAGTGCTGGCCCTGTGCGTCTCTCACACGAATGGATGCAGTAACCTCTTATGTACTCTCACTGCCTCTAGTCTCACCTCCAATTATCCTCTGTCAGGCCACTAGAATAATTTTCCTAAAACCCAAAGATGACTATATTGTTATTCTATTTAAAAGCTTTCAATGACTTAGGGCAGAGCTTTTCAAACACCAAAATGCATGCAAATCATGGGGGGGGACCTTATTAAAATGTAGCATCTGATTCAGTAGGTCTGAGATTCTGTATTTTTGACAAGCTTGCAGGTGATGCTGATGCTACTGGTTGAAAGACAACATGTGAGTAACAAGAATAGAAGAGAAAGCCAAAAGAGCTCAACAAGGCCCCCACCTCTCTGCTCATTTTCCATAGTCACTACTCCTTGTGTACCTTCCAGCTAAACCAGGATACTTGCTATGTCCTCATGTTATCATGTACTTTAATCCTTCTGTGCCTTAGATTACGCAGTTCCTTTGCCTAGCATGTTCTGCTTCTGTTGTCTACTTAGGAAACTCTGGGCAAAAGGAAAACATGAAATTCCAACTTCCTGAAGGAACCCATTAGAAAAAAAAATAACATTTATAGCAAAATCGTAATTAACTATTAAAATTTTTCTTTGCAGTGGCGGCATAGTCCTATGTATATGTCATTTAATCTTTATAATTATTCAGTTAGGTAATTAATGTTTCCATTTTACAAAGATAGCAACAAAAACTTAGGCTAAGCACTTGCTCAAAGTCTCAAGTTTAGAAAATGGTGAAGTTGGATGGGCGGCACCTGTGGCTCAAGGTGGTAGGGTGCCGGACCCATATGCCGGAGGTGGCGGGTTCAAACACAGCCCCGGCCAAAAACTGCAAAAAAAAAAAAAAAAAAATGAAAGAAAATGGTGAAGTTGGGATTTGAAATCGAGTCTTTCTTACACCAAATCTTTTGTTATTAACTAAAGAAATATATTCATTAAAAAATATTTGTTGAGCAATCTACTATATACCAGTGACTGTTTTAAGTTCTATTCAGATGAGGGGGAAAAAGAAAAAACCTCACTCCCCTGGATCTTATATTCTAGTGGCAAGTCACAGTCTAAACAAACAAAAATATAATCATCTCAAGTCATTTTCCTTTAAACATGTTTTTAAGAGAAATAGGAAAGGGATACATCATATACATGCCTTCATAAACCATATAGAATTTAGAATTTTATTAAGACTATGATATAAAGTTATTGGATAGTTTTGAGCAAGAGAGCGACATGATCTGATTTACCACTTTTTATTTATTATAAGGACTATCCTTTCCCCAAATTTAAGTATCTATAAAATTGGAATATGTCTTACTATCAATGGTTTGTTACAGAATTGGCAGTTTCTTTCCTTTTTCTTGGTATGTACAAAATTATAGTGTAGCTTATAATGAATAGATTATGATCAAGATTCAGGGACATACAGTTTGTTCTAAAAAAGGGAATCTGGTTACTGTGTGGGAAAATAGTCGGTAGGGGAAAGAATAGAAGCAAGAGACTAGCTGGGAGGTGCTATAGTAGTCCAAAGCCAATTCATCACACAGCTGTGAAGTAGAGAAACAGAGGGGAGGTAATGGGAGGTAGTCAGACATGGGACATACTGAAGACATAGCCACCAGAGAATATAAAGATTAAAGTAAAGAGAAGAATTTAGGATTAATTCTTGCTTTTTTGTTTTTGCCTCAGCAACTAAGAAAAATGGTGACACTATTTTTGGAGATAGGAAAGACAAGTGAGAAGCATATTATAGCCAAATCATAATATCTATTGTGAGAAGAAAACCCAAACATTCTGCTTTTGCTATTGTAAATTTAAGAGACCCAAACAGAGACTTTGCCTTACAAATGCAAACAAACTAACCTAATTATGTGTACCCTCATATTGATCTGAAAAGCAATAACAACAACAACAAAATAAAGACTCCTGCAATCACAGTATGGGGCCACAGGAAGGACATGTGTTGCTTAACTGCCAGCCTCTACCCTAAGAGCTCTGCTTAATTTGTATAGAAACAGAACTGACAGTGACGATGCAGACTTTCCTAAGCTAGAGATATTTTTTACTCCCTTTGGATGTGGCAAAATTACCTTTACAGTAGTGGAGTATTGCTGGGAAAATTTTTGACACTGGTCCAGTTTTGTCTGATTTCTCTCAATTTCTGCAAATAGGTCCTAGGAAACAAAGTAGCACAATATCATCATTGTCATTACCCTCATTGAAACAGCAGAGCATCTACTATGTTCTAAGGCAGTGGTCTTCAAACCTTAGCTGAGCTGCATCAGAATTATAAGGAAGGGTAGTTAAAACATAGACCACTGGGTTCCACCTCCAATTTCTAATTCAGTAGGTCTGGGGTTGGGTTCAAGAACTTGCCTTTTTAATATGCTCCCAGGTGATGCTGATGCTGTTGGTCTGGAGAGGTCCACACTTTTGAGAACCACTGTTCTAAGTATTTTTTATGTATCACTTCATCTCATCCTAATAAAAATATCCCTATAGGGTAGGTTAAATAAATACAGAACTACATCTGTTTTATTAATGAAGAAGAGAATCTGCAACCAAGGTGCTTTCTGGATCTGTGAGGGTGTCCTGACTGAATCCAAAGTTTACAGAACAAATCCTTTTAATAAAGGTATTTTTTTCTGTGAAGTTTGGATTTAAATGAGGGGCTGCACTTGGGGATCTGGAAGCCCACATGTGGCCTTCAGGGTGCAGGGTCCCCACCCCTGGAAGTAATTTGTTCAAGGGCTTATAGTAGGAGAGTGAGCAAGGAATAGAATCCAGGCAATATAAATCCAGACCTCATACATAACCATAATGCTAAAATGAAACAAAACAAAATACAAGAAAAATGCTTTAAGTAAAATAATTGTATCCTACTCACAGCTTTCCCTGGATTTTCAAATCCCCATATTCTAAACCTTGTAAAATAAAATGTATTATAAAGAAACAAAGTAAAGGTAATTTTAATCTGTCCATCTAGTTTCACCTAGTTTAAACTGTCCATCTGGTTTCAATATATAGTTACAGAAATTCAGGATTGAAGGGATATTATAGGTCCTCTAACATAAACATTAAACCAGTATCTTGAGATCATCCTTCTTGAACCCACTGAAAAAGAGGTGGCTTGGAATGTTTTGTCATTTGGGGGGTGATTTTATTTTCTTTTACGATGAACTAACATCTTTCCCCTGCAACTTCAATTATGTTACTGCCACACCCACCGTCTGCTGGCTGAGCTGTTCTGACAGCACTCTGCTATCCTCAGCCTGGCCTGGCTTCATCATTTCCTGTTGGGCAGTGGTTTCCTCAATCCACTTGATGAGAGTTCCATGGCAGGCTCGGTAATCTCCCAGAACTTCCTGGATACACTCTAACTCAGTTTGGCTGGAGAAGCAATGGGAAACTGTCATCAGAAACCTTGGTATAAATATAGTACAGTTAACAAGGCAATTCCACCCTTAGCCCATGCTTCCAGTTGGGCTTGACTACAAAGAACACATCCTTTGGGAGGCTGAAGCAGGAAGATTGCTCAAACCCAGGAGTTTGAGGTTGCTGTGAGCTGTGATGATGCCAAGGCATTCTACCCAGAGTAACAGAGTGAGACTCTGTCTCAAAAAAAAAAAAAAAAAAAAAGAACGCATCTTTACTCATGGGGGAACAGCAATGCAAGGATGAGTGAGACCTATACATGTACCCAGTGCCCTGCGGTGAAAAAAGTGAGCAGAAACAAGTTATGCAGTGCTAGCCCTGGAAACTGCCTTGTGGTCTGGCATCATTTTTCAAATTTATCACCTAGGCTGCCAAGGATTATCAGGGTTTCCAACAAGGTAATACTGGCTATACACTTCTGTACCTTGGTGACAGAGTACCTGTCAGTGTACCACAGTTATGATTTATGAATTGCTATAATTTCTTTAGTAGAAAAAGAGGTAGGAATGAAAAATAGTAATTTCTGTTACTTCTAGTAATAGTTACATCATTTCTGTTAGTTGAGCCTTAGAACAGTAATTCAATTAGAGAGAATCAATCTATCCTTATATGAGCTGCTAAACCCTTCCTCCCTACCCAGTTTAGCCTCAGAAAGATGTAGTTTCTGTCTTTTGTATTCATATCTGTTATCAAAGGCAGGACTGCTAGTAACAGAGATAAACACTACCGACTTAGCAAATGAAATGGAAGTAAGAAATGCTACAAAGCTCCACTATGAAAAGGGCTCATAGTTGGATTCAAACTGAGTAAAACAAAAACTGGAGCTGGGCTCGGTGGCTTGCACCTATAATCCTTGCACTCTGGGAAGCCAAGGCAGGAGGACTGCTTTAAGGTAGGAGTTTAAGAACAGCCTGAGCAGGGGTGAGACCCCAGTCTCTATTAAAAATAGAAAAATTATTACACCTAATGGTACAATGCACACCATACTTTCCGGGTGAAGGGCACACTTACAACTTTCATTTAAAATATTTAAGGAAATTATGTAACCAAAACATATGTACCCTAATAATAATCTGAAATAAAAAAAATAAAAAGGCTCAGTGCTCATGGTACAATGGTTATGGCTCCAGCCACATGCACCAAGGGTGGTGGGTTCAAACCTGGCCCTGGCCAGCTAAACAACAACGACAACTGCAACAAAAAAATAGCTGGGCATTGTGGTGGCTGCCTGTAGTCCCAGCTACTTGGGAGGCTAAGGCAAGAGAACTGCTTAACCCCAAGAGTTTGAGGTTGCTGTGAGTTGTGACACCACAGTACTCTACTGAGGGTGACACAGTGAGACTCTGTCTCAAAACATGAAAAAATACAAAAATGAAAAAAAATAAATAAATAAAGGAAAAATTAACCAGATACAATGGCACATGCCTGTCATTCTAGCTACTTGGGAGGCTGAGGCAGTAGGATCACTTGAGCACAGGAGTTTGAGGTTGCAGTAAGCTTTGAACATGCCACTGCATTCTAATCAGGGTAACAGACCAAGAATCAAAAAAAAAAAAAAGATCAGAACCCAGGTCCTGTCCCTTTAAAAAACTATCAGATGACCTCTCAAGTCTACATATTAAGAAGTGATTGTCATCACTGACTCAAGTTGGTAAGATCTACACAGGAGAGACCTTGCTAGTCAGGATCATTGCTGATCCAAAAGCAAGTCTCAGGCCAGTGTGGTGGCTCATGCCAATAATCCTAGCACTCTGGGAGCCTGAGGTCAGGAGTTTGAGACCAGTTTGAGCATGAGTGAGATCCCATCTCCTAAAAAAAAATGTACTCAGCTTTACTATGAAACCAATTTATAGCTTTCACATGAAAGCTATAACCCAATTATAGCCCAAGAAGGAGAAAAGGAAGAGGGAGGGGAGGGGAGGAGGGAGGATGAGTGGAGGGAGGGTAATTGGTGGAACCACACCTATGGTACATCTTACAAGGGTAAAGGGTAAATGTGAAATTTACTAAGTGTAGAATATAAATGTCTTAATACAATAACTAAGAAAATGCTGCAAAGGCTATGTTAACCAGTTTGATGAAAATATTTCAAATTGTATATAAAACCACATGATTGCATTAATGTACACAGCTATGATTTAATTAACAATAAAAAAAAAAAAAAAAAAAAAAAGCTGGGCGTTGTAGTGGGCACCTGTATTCCCAGCTACTTGGGAGGCTAAGGCAATAAGATGACTTGAGCCCAAGAGTTGAGGATGCTGTGAGCTATGACCTCATGGCACTCAACCCCAGGGCGACAGAGTAAGACTCTGTCTCAACAAACAAACAAACAAACCTCAAACCCCCAAACAAGTCTCAGTTCTGTTTTGCTCAGAGGTTGGTGGTCCCACCTTTCTGTCACTTATCTTGTGCAGAATGTGTACACTTTTTAAATTTCCATTCCTTCCTATCACTTGCTGCCTTTAAATATAAATACACAGGCTGGGCGCAGGGGCTCACACCTGTTATCTTAACACTCTGGGAGACAGAAGAGGGACAATCCCTTGAGGTCACGAATTCAAGACCAGCCTGAGGAAGAGAGAGATTCTGTCTCTACAAAAAATTTTTAAAGATCAGTTGAACGTGGTGGTGAGCCCTTGTAGTCACAACTACTTGGGAGGCTGAGACCAGAGGATTGCTTGAGCTTAGGAGTTTTAGCCAGGAGACAGAACAAGACTCAGTTTCCAAAAAAACAAAACAAGCCCCCCCACCCCCCCAATACACAGATGTATCCATTTTTTCTTAAGATCTAGTTCCTAAATTCCAATGGATGAAAAAGTCTGGGGGCACCACTCACCGGGTTTCGAGCTGGGCAATGACTCGGTGCCAACGCTCCTGCAGCTGGGAACCCTTTTCCTGGTAGCGCTCCAAATCCAGGTTTCGCTCTGGTGTCAGACAACTCAGCTGTTCTGCTACTACCTTGGCCTTGGCAATTTCCTCATCTAGGACTGAAAACACTGAATTCTTGTCCTTCACATCACTAAGCCAGTGCTATAAAAACATAAGCACAGAAACAGGTTAAATATTTTCCACACTAAAAAGAAGTCAGACTCAATCAGGAAACAAGGAGATTGTCTACAGCTGGCTTCACTGTATTTATCTGTAATTGTACCCTGGAATTTTTGTGCCAGAAATGCCTCCACAAGTCACAGTCTCCATTTTCCTGATACACACTGGGAAGCTAAGAGCAGGTAGTATAGAGAAATGTGCAAAGAACTTGTGTTTCAAACCTGGCTTCAGTGCTTGTGAACTATGAAAACACAATCTCACCTATAGCTAAACATTTTTCCTTAAGCACTTCACAGAGTGCCTTATAAGAATAAAATGAGATAATAGCTAAGTGCTTTACAAACTTACGGCATAACCATTGATTGTATCTGATTAAGTCATGCTTTTACTATAGAGAAAAGGGAGAAAATAAATAGAAAAAACATAGTCCTTTCTCTTCCATTTCTAGCTATATACCTATATACTCGAGTATAAGCCGAGTTTTTTCGGCACAAAATTTGCCGGAAAAAAACTCGGCTTATACTCGAGTATATACAGTATATGAAATATGATATTCTGCCTAGTTTAAATGCAAATGTAAATCAGTGCCATGGCTTTCAAAATTGTATTCCTCTACTAACCCAAAGCAATGGCTATGTTAAGTCAACCTCCTAAGAAACCTAGAGCAACCCACCCGTAATGTAGACCGATGGGACTCCAGAGCTGAGAGATCTGCTGGTACTGCTTCTTCTTGACTCAGCTTGATTTCATAACCCTTGACCAAAAGTTCAGCATCCTGTATACTACGCACTATAACATCGATTGTCTTTAATCTGTGGGGATGAAATCATCTTCCTTCATTAACAAATAAATTTTATTTTTATTTTTTTTTATTGTTGGGGATTCATTGAGGGTATAATAAGCCAGGTTATACTGATTGCATTTGTTAGGTAAAGTCCCTCTTGCAATCATGTCTTGCCCCCAGAAGGTGTGGCACACACCAAGGCCCCACCCCTCTCCCTCCTTCCCTCTCTCTGCTTTTCCTCCCCCCC
>CAUYPK010148527.1:0-23334 GCA_963574355.1 Loris lydekkerianus | reverse complement strand
TTTGCTGAGAAGAATATGTTCCAGCTCCATCCATGTAAACATGAAAGAGGTAAAGTCTCAATGAGGTCCTATTTGACTACAGTTAAATTAATGTGAGCTTCCTAGTTGAGAAGCTTCCCCACTCCTTTTTGCCTTTGAGATATTTGCCATAGTCTGAAATCACAGGGGACTTCCGCATAAAAAATATTAGCTAGAAATTTCCTTAAAACCAATCCAAGTTCAAGAAACAATGAGGGCTGCTAGAATAGGGGTGAATGGGAGGGAGACTTAGATTTACCCAAACCTGAATCCAGCCTTGACTCAATTCTCCTCTGACTAATTGAAATGATTGGGTACTGCTCTGCTCACCCAGCAGAGGAAACAGGCACACTCTGCTCAAAGAACACTTAATCCATGTCCTCCAGGAGTGTTTACACAATGTCTAATATGCAGTGAAAAATCACATGTAGCAAGATGCAAGACCACAGTCAATAGAAATGAAGCTGTATAAGGTCCAGTTAATAGAGTTGGGAGATAAAAATTATGATTAAGGGAAGAGAAGAGGGGAAAAGAGAAACACATAAGTAGAAAGGTGTCAAATTTAACTGAAAAACTGAAGTTCACAAAAAAGAAGAAAAAACAATGGTACGGAATAATCACTTACAGTTCTTATGAAAACATCACCAGCTTTATAAACAGAAATATTAGACTTGAAATCACCCACTCTTCTTACCAGCTAGATAAACCTTATTTTACCAACTTAGACATCGAATTATATCGTCTACCATTCAAACAATAATACCTATATTTTACAGTGGTTTTCCTCTAATGAAATAATACATAACAAGAACCTAGGGTAAAATCAACTACAGGTAAACCCGTGATAGGATACATAGGTGCCATCGGGATTTCTTTGAAGGAAAGGATTTTATGGGGGTGGAGAATGTCACAGAAAGTTTGTAGAAATGGAAAGTGAATTGAGGATAGAAGAAATAGAAAATCAAGAGGGAAACTAGAATAAAAGTACAGAGAGGAAGAGAGTGGGAAGGGCTTAAACAAAAAGGGCTTTGATCAATTAGAAGCAATATCTATTTTATAGATCTTGATTCCTGAAAACTTCATTCCTGTTTAAGCAGTGACTGTTTCTCTCTCATTATCCTGATTGGAGTAAGGAGAATAATACATGAGATTCTGCAATTAAGCCAAACACACACACACACACACACACACGGGCTTGCTAGCATTACATAGATTCCACTAGCTGCTAAGGATAAAAAGTTCTAAGTGAAAACTATGCCATAAATAGTAAGATATAACTGTGCTAATGGCCATGTGACAGGATATAAATCTACACCTACTACTTACTCAGAGACATTCACTTAAGGTTTATTAGATCTGGCTAGGATTCTTTTTACTTGTCAACAAGAGGAATTTTTATTTCAGACATTAAGGAAAATTCAGAGGCACAGTGTAAATAAATCATCTTAGGGAATACATATATATATCACATACACATATCTCCCTAAGATTATATATTGTGTGTATATATTTACATTTATATATATATATATATATATATATATATATATATTTATAAATTATAGTCTCTTTAAATCCAGAGGGAACCCAGCTGTCACATAGCTCTTGCTGTTGCTATACCTTAACACAAGCCCTAAAATTTAAGATTGTAAATTTATGTTTTTATTTCTATTTCATATCCTCAATTAGTGAGTCAATTTTTACTTGATTTATATTGACAAATCGTATTCTACATAGTCTGCAGGTACTTAAAAAAAAACTGGAAATCATTTTCCTAGTTTTAGAAAAAATATATGATAGCAGATATTATAGTATGTAATTTTCAGAGATGGCTGCACCAATATACATTCCAACCCTACTTCTCCATTGAGAAGTGCAATCCGTGTTTCTTTCTAGGAACTTGCATGGACCTGTGTGACTGTTTGGACCAACATCACGATGTCAGAAGCCTGAAATTACCATGCTTATAAAACCATATGGGGAAACCAACTCTGTGTGGATGGAGATGGCTGAGGAATCACAGCTTATTGAGTCTTTCCCTCCCACACACTCTACAGGAGAGTGAAAAAGCCATCGAAATGATTCCCTGCAACACAGTAAGAGTATCTAAACCTGAATGGCCCTCATGAGCCATGCCAGATCGTCAATCCTGAGAAAGCTGAGAGATAACAGAAAATTTTTTTAGGTTCTTTTGTTACATACCGATAGTAACTAGAATGTCAGAGCTTAGTAGCTCACACTTTTAATTCAGATGCTTGGTGTTAAATGAGGTCAGATTATTACAACTGCAGGGTCCTCATAGCTGTGGTCTGAAATTAGGAGTGTAAATCACAGTTAGTCCTTTTTATATACTTTCTTCACTTTCTTTTTGACATTGTCTCCAGAGTGCCTTAAAGTTAGTTTCAAATTGAATCTTGACTTTACCACTTATTAATTAGTAATATGCATTATTTCTCTTCCAATCTTATCTCCTCATACATAATAATTGAGTTGATATGACCAGAACTAAATGAGATCACACATTTGAAAGCCTCTAACATAATGTTCCAAATGCAGAACACAAATATTTAAATGTGTGTTCTTCTTTTTGGAGAATGTGTAAAGGTCATTTTGAAGTAAGGATAACCTGGATTTGAAAACTCATTTCCTCATAGATCTGTTCAAAGCCTTTGAGGATTACTTAAGCTTCTGGATATCAGGAACTGCTTGTGGCAAACTCAAATTCCTGCAGAGAATAACTCAACAAGTCATACAAACCACAAATTATCTGTTTGAAATTATCAAAGAACTTCTGGGCAATTGCAAATTCAAGGTATAAAATGCTACAGAAGGCATTTCCATGGAGAGACATGAGCCAACATTCTGCAGCCATTTTTTTCTGCCAGAACACTGGCCAATTCTGTTCATAAGGCAAGAGGCTGATATTTTCATAGTTTGGACAAAGGTATGAAAATAAGAGCTAAATAAAGCTTCAGAGTTTTTGTTATATACAACTGAGAAGAAAACAACACTAACAAATAATGACAAATTAAAATTTAAGGAACTGGAATTCTACTAAGAAGATAAGAATGGTGAATTGAGGTTTTGGTCTGCCAGTTTTGTCCTAAAAAAATATTTGTCAAATTCCCAAGTTATTTGGGACATAAAGCTAAGAGACAAAAGACAAATTCTCTAAAGTGTAGACCTGAAGGCTTAGTGTTGTTAGGATCCTGGAGTAGTTAAAGCCTAGGGATGACCCCAGCCAGTCTCCCAGTAGGGCCACATTCACATCTGTCTATCCTCTAGGAATGGGGATTAGTGACAGCTAAATTCAGCCTTAACAGACTTGCAATCTTACTTTTTGTTGTATTAGTATATGACTGAGTTAAAGCAGTAAGTCCCTTACTTTATTTGCCTAGTACAGTAAAAGCTCACAAAACAAAACAAAAAGGAGAAGAAAATATTGTATTGATTGAAATGTGTGAACAGTAAAGTGAAACAATACATTTGAATATGCTCATATGACAAAATGCTAAACACCTCTGGAAAAGAAGGAACTCCTGTTGCCACCTGCATCATAATATTGATCACCTGCTTTACCTGAAGTTCAAGTTGGCAAAACTCTTCTGTGGTGAGAATGATCAGAATAATGTTTACGTCTATGTGTAAGGTAAAAACTTCAATGCCCAGGAGAGACTTTTCTAGGGTGTTGATAGTGTTCTATACAGTTCTGTGGCTGAATTCACCTTGTAGAAATTCACTCGACTACAGGCACATATTTTGTGTAATTTATGTGTGTTATACATCAATTAAAATATTTTAAAAATCTTCCTAGCTTGTAAGTCATATTTTTGGTAGGGACCATGAAAACAAAAATGTGCTTATAAGAGCCAGTGATATAACCTGCGCCATCTAAATTAGAAATGAGGCATCCTATGTATAGCGTCAACCAACTGCTGTCATGGGAGATTGCAAATCCACCACTGGCGTATTAGAGAAGTTAGAAACTTTAGATATGTTATGTGAATTTTTTTTAAGTGTCTCTGTTTTATACTCCCACACTACTGTGTAAGCATAAACATATAAAATGTGTTTTATTTTTTGTGTTTTGTGTTCATCGTGATCTTGGTATGATCATTAGACTTGATGACAAATTTCTTTCTTCTATAATTATTTTAGGGGGACAAATGTAGGCTTGTCCTTTTGTTATATTAGGGCAACCTCTGTGCTGTGTTAGTTTTTTTTTTTTTTTTTTTTTTCTATTGTGGCATTTTTCCCCATCTGCTATTTCAACTTTTACCTACCATATTTATTCCTTATTCCAGCTCAGCTGACTGTTACGAATGTCATTCTGGACGGCGTTATCAATATGGAATAGTCGCAATCCAGTTATTTGAGTACATAACCTCAAATCCACTCTCCCTCAATGTTCATGAAACACTCCACGGAGAGACACAATATTTATGGAAAGGCTTCTGAATGGTCAGCTGTGCACTCATTCTCTGAATGCCCTAAAAGCTACCCATAAATTAATGCATACTCTAAGTGTGCCACCAGCCTAGCCACATAATTTTACCACCTCCTACTATAATCGCATTTACAGAATTGCCTTTTGGGAAGGTACCATAACTACAAAATGAAGAATAAAATAAGGAGCCTCCCAAAGGCATTTTGTTGTTTTTATGCAGCACACTGTTTCCCTTTGATGAATCCCCAGAAATATCTCAGTGTTCTGAGAATCAGAAAAAAGTGAGCATTGTAATGGGATTGCTTTAATTTCACAGGCCCTCCGAGGTGTATATCTTCCTGCTTCTTGAAGGAAGGGTACCTGGAGCTGGATCCACATTTATAGGAAACTAGAGAAGGTATGTGGAATGTGATGATTTTCACTGAAAAAATAATTTCACTTAAATATTTAAGGGACCATTTACAATTTTTGTACTCTCCAAACACTCATCATAAATATGCACATTAAACTAATCAGACTCGTATTTCTCCCATTTGACTAATAAATAATTAGGGATTTAGTTTGTTTAATAGACTTCTCAAAAGCATAAGTTAGAAACATAAGCTTGAAGCTAGGGCAAGTGTCCAAGATACTTGAGTATATAAAGACAAGAAATAATTTAACAATATAACAGAAATGGAATTTTTCCGGAATTTTTCCTTCGGAGATTTTTTTCACGACAAAGAATGTAAAACCATTAACAAACTCTATCAATGAATTTTGTAGCAAACACATTCAAATGTTTACAGAAAAAATGTACATTTTTAAATAAAAATAAACTCTGATTCCATTTGTGGTTAAAACCCTCAAGTATGACAAGCTAAGTACAGCATTCTTGTGTAGTAATTCTTCAAGCCTAATTATGGAGCACTTTTTGGCTTCTTATACAAAGAAGGACTAAGCAAGTATATTTAATATAATATTAAAGGCTAACTTATAAAATTGCCACTTTACCATATCTATTTCAAGGTTGAAATTTCAGTTACCTGTGACAAAACAAAATGGCGAATGCAGATGTATTATAAGATGATCGAATTGAAATGTGAGTGGGAGAGGAAAGGAACAGGAGAGCCTAGTAAAAGTCTCAAGAGGCAAAGAACAGGATCCTTACAAGAAATTGGAATCAAATACCACATTAACAATACTGAATGCAAAAGGATCAATATCTTAGATTTCTAAGGGCATATGATTATGAGCACACGATACCATCAAATCAAAACAGGCAACACATATACTGCTGTAGTATTCCAACATTGACTTGCCTTTCAAACTTCCTTTAAAAAATGCTTAAAATATATATCACTTCAAAAAAGCAAAGGAATCCAAAATAATTGCAATATTAGATATAAGAGCCCAACCATTTCATTCTAAATTGAAAGAAAAAATCAGTACTCGCAGCAAAATTAGTATGCATGCAACTGATAAAATTGAAATTCAAAGTGCTCATGGGACTCCTTAGGGAAAAAGCGAATTTATGTGATAAAAATAATGGTAAAGAAACTGGATATTATAAGTAATTGCATAATGTCACACCTTAAGTCAGAAAGAAAATTAGAAATCTAATAGGAAACCCCAGAAAACTAAAATTTTATTTAAATGATGTTTCAATTATACATCAAAGCAAACTATGGTATAATTTTGAGCAACTCAAGAATACAGATAGGAAATTTTCACCCAAATCGTTCATTTAGTACAGCAGATTTAGCAGATTTTAGCTACATTCCATTCTCTGCTGCTTTAATGTCATCTTCTGTGCATAAATCAATATTTACATAATCATACAGTGTAAATGTTATGTTTTAGGTTTCCCTTTAAAATGAACCTGTAAACATACAGAAGATTGAATTGTAGTTTCTGATTATAGTACAAATATTGTAAAGTTTTTAATGTTGCTGAAGTAACATTACAATCAGTAGCTTGGGAGTAGGAGGAAGTTACAGAGAAAGGGAAAACTCTAGGAATATACATTTCATTGTCATGCTTAATCAAACATCAGAATATAATTTCTAAGATCAACATATTAAGAAACAATTATAAAATATCTCAAGTAATTAAAAACAACATCAATAGCCAGGCGTTGTGGCGAGTGCCTGTAGTCCCAGCTACTCAGGAGGCTGAGGCAAGAGAATTGCGTAAGCCCAAGAGCTGGAAGTTGCCGTGAGCTGTGACACTACAGCACTCCACAGAGGGTGACATAGTGAGACTCTGTCTCAAAAAACAAAACAAAACAAAACAAAAAAACAATATTGAAACGCTTAAAATTTGGAAGCAGTGTGAATTAAATGAGTTCAATTTCCATGAGGTAAATTCCTGTTTATTAATTAATAAATACTATCTGAAATTAAGAAATGGACATATGGACATGCTATGTAAATCTGACCAAAAATATTAAAACAATAATTTTTAAAAGTAATGACTTTTAGGTAGTCATAATTCAGGATCATTCAGATAAAGATGTCATTTTTATTTTTAATTTTATACTTAGTTCTGTGTAATCATTTTTAATTAATCAAATGTGCTGCTCAAAACTGAATTTTTTTATGAAGCATGGACATTCTTTCAAAAAAAAACTTCATTAGTAGAATAATCAATACTAAAAGAAAAAAATTTATATCCTATTTCCTACAAAATGAGGTATAAAATCATCTTAATAAAAGTATAGCTGGTGAGACTTTAGGGACATAGACATGGTTAAATTGGGTCCAAATTAAAAAAAAAGATTGCCTAATTTTGCAATGCATATATTGTCTTATTGAATGCTGCAGTCTAAATGCTTCTTAAGGCACTTCTAAGACATATTTGAACACCTGGTTAAGACTTCATTTTTTTAATAGCTGAATAGTATTCCATGGTATACATGTACCAAAGTTTATTAATCCATTCCTGGTTTGGGGGGCATTTAGGCTGTTTCCACATTTTGGATATTGTAAACTGAGCTGCAATAAACAGTCTAGTGCAAATGTCCATATGATAAAAGGTTTTTGTTGTTGTTGTTGTTGTTGTTTTCTTCTGGATAGATGCCCAGTAATGGGACTGCAGGATCAAATGGGAGGTCTAGTTTGAGTTCTTTGAGGTTTCTCCATACTTCCTTCCAAAAAGGTTGTACTAGTTTGCAATCCCACCAGCAGTGTAAAAGTGTTCCTTTCTCTCCACATCCATACCAGCATCTGCAGTTTTGAGATTTTGTGATGTGGGCCATTGTCGCTGGGGTTAGATGGTATCTGAGGGTGGTTTTGATTTGCATTTCTCTAATAATTAAGGATGATGATCATTTTTTCATATATTTGCTAGAAGATTCTGTTCATCTGTCTTCCCCATTGATCTATGAGATTGTTGGCTTTTTCCCATGTGGATTAATTTGAGTTCTGTATAGACCCTAGTTATCAAGCTTTTGTCTGATTCAAAATATGCAAATATCCTTCCCTATTGTGTAGGTTGTCTATTTGCTTTGGTTGTTGTCTCCTTAGCTGTACAGAAGCTTTTCAGTTTAATGAAGTCCCATTTGTTTATTTTGGTCATTGCAATTGCCATGGCAGTCTTCTTCATGAAGTCTTTCCCCAGGCCAATATCGTCCAGTATTTTTCCTATGCTTTCTTTGAGGATTTTTATCATTTCATGCCTTAAATTAAGTCCTTTATCTCCCCACTTAATTTTTGTGAGTGGGGAGAGGTGAGGAACCAGTTTCAGTTTTTTGCATGTGGATATCCACTTCTCCCAACACCATTTATTGAATAGGGATTCTTTACCCCAGTGTATGTTCTAGTTTGGTTTATCAAAGATTAGGTGGTTGTAAGATGTTATTTTCATTTCCTGGTTTTCTATTCGATTCCAAATGTCTATGTCTCTATTTTTGTGCCAGTATCTTGCTGTCTTGACTATGACCTTGTAGTACAGCCTATATCTGGAATGGTGATGCCCCTGGCTTTATTTTTATTACTAAGAACTGCCTTAGCTATATGTATCCTTTTCTCTAAGTCCAATATATGTTAAGTTATTTTTCTGATATATGTTATGTATGTCTTATGATAAAACAGACTTCTATCTGCATATCTTTACTTATTCACACCTTTCTCTTAAGTTTTTTTTTTTTTTATTTCTAGGTTATATGCTTCCTCTGTGAGATTTTTCAAATTGTCTCATATCTACAAAATATTTTTCATTTTATTTGTTTATTTATTTATTTTTTAGACAGAATCTCATTATGTCACCCTCGGTAAAGTGCTGTTGTGTCACAGCCCACAGCAACTTCAAACACTTGGACTTAAGTAATTCTCTTGCCTCAGTCTCCCTGTAGCTGGGACTACAGGCACCCGCCACGATGCCTGGCTATTTCTTTCTTTGTTGTTGTTGTTGTCGTTGTTTGGAAGGCCCTGGGCCGGGTTCAAACCCTTCAGCTCCAGTGTATGTAGCTGGCACCCTAGCCGCTGAGCTACAGGTGCTGAGCCCTGTGTATTTATTTTTAAAATCCACATATTAATGGACTTACATAGATCAAACCCATGTTATTCAAAGACCAACTATTAGCTATTATACTTAATCTTTTACTGTACCTAATTTATAAATGAAACTCGATTGTAGCTATGTGTGTATAAGGGAAATAAAACTCTACATGTAGGACTTGGTAATACCTATAGGGGAAATGATAAAAGAAAGAGGTTGTCTTTGAAAGCAGCCAGTTGTACAGGTTTCACTCTAAACCATGCTACAGTTTTAAAAGGTTAAAAAAAGACATACATATTTCCAGGTAGAGAACGAAGTAATTGTATATCCCTTGTGGCTATAACCGTTCACAATTATTTTGATAAGGTTAAAACAGAATGTTTTGTTTTTTCAGATAATACAGAATATATCCTTAGAAGAAATTGGCAAAAAGCTTACATGTTGAACAGTTGCATTGGTAGCAATAATATTTTAAAATTGGCATATATCATATATGTGCACATGCTGTATGTATTTGTGTGGGCATATGTGTGTGTGTGTGTCAACAAAGTTACATAATGAACTGTGTAATCTAATTTAAATGAGATCTTGGTTCAAGATTGAACCAAGAAGAAATCTAAAACTTGAACAAAACAATAATAAGTAAGAAGATAGAAACAGCAATAAAAAGCCTCCCATCAAAGAAAAACCCAGGACCTGATGTCTTTACTGCTGAATTCTACCAAGCATTAAAAGAACTAAATTAGTCCCAAAAACTGAGGGAGAGGGAATATTCTCAAACTCATCCTACAAAGCCGATATCATCCTGATACCAAAACCTGACAAGGACACAGTACAAAAACAAAACTGTAGGCCAATATCTCTGCTAAACATAGGAGCAAAGATCCTTAAGAAAATACTTGCAAACCGATTTCAGCAACACATTAAAAAATTATTCATCATGATCAAGTGGGATTCAACCCAAGGATACACCACAAATCAGTCACAATGTGATGCCTCATGTCAACATAATGAAGAACAAAAACCATGTGATCATTTCAATGGATGCTAAAAAAAAGCATTCAATAAAAGTCAGCATCCTTCATGATAAAAACTAAGAAAAAAAGTCTTCCTAAAAGCCTTGCTGGAATACAGCAGAGCTGGGTTAGAGCCTTGGCTGGTCAAAGTTTGCTGCCCCATGTTCTCAACTGAATAAGCTGCCTCTCCCCTCAGTAGACCAGGCAGCTGAATTCATTTATTGGGCTGAGTTGGCATGGATTCTGTGGATTTTGGCTTCTGTCAATTCTCTTCTGTCAATTTGGCTTCTGTCAATTCTCTTCTGCCACAGAGGAGTTCACATGAACAAAATGTGAGTTCACATAGCCCAGTTGATGAAGACCCACAGCATGCAGACTGCCCATGTTTCTTCCTGTGGCTCCCCTTGGCCAAGCCCCAGACCTCCTGAGCTTCAGGCTGCCCTGTGTTCCCTCTGCCAGGATCCTTTCAGCCTCCTGTGCAGAGCCCAGTAGTGTCTGCCCTTCATGGCCAAAGCCCCCTTGTCCAGCTTGAAGGCCAGTACCCTCTCAGTAAGCCAGAGTACTCCCTGCCTCCCACAAGTCTGATTTTTACCAGGTTGTGAACTCCTGGAGAGCAGGGATGGGGGTGTAATCAGTCCTTCCAGAGCTCCCACAGCTCCCAGGATTTGGGCCAGTCAGAGCCTTAGGTGACTGGGCCTCTGTCACTCCCCAAACTCACCCAGGGTTGCTGCTATCAAAGCACTGCCTCCTCCCATAGGTTAAACTATCCATGCCCGGGGCCTGACTAGAAGTTGTACCCACTCTCCTGCCCTGGGTCTGCTTTCTCCTCCAACTGTGAGCTGTAGTCTTTTTCCAGCTCTCTCCTCCTCCTGAAGAGCCCAATTACTCGCCCCACTCCCAGGGCTTCAAAGGCCACTTTGGGGAGGGAGGCTGTACCCTGCATCTTCTCTCCCACCTGTCTCCAGTCTTCCTCATGGAGCTCCAAATACACTTTCCCAGAGGGGCCCACTGGCTTCCCCTAGAGGGGCTGCACCCATCTCTGACTCCCCCAGCCCAGGTTCCCCAACTTCCTCCCCCTATGGCGGCCCCCAGCTCTACGCTCCCCAACAGTGAAGATCCATTATCAACCTGGCCACCCAAGCCCTCTCTCCCTCCAGCCCTACTTCCATATAGTCACCCATCCACCCAATGGTCCTAGCAAGGGCCTGTGTCCAGGCTTCTGGTAGGACTCCCTTTGTCTCTTGCTTTACCTGGTGCCATGTAACCTTTCCAAACATACTCCTCGTCTATGTCACTCTTTGCTTAAAGATAAAATCCAGGCAGTCCAGCATATGCCTCACTCTCTCTACCCTGGCCAACCTCTCTATCCTAGCAACAGGAGAAGATTGTGTCCACTGAGCATTTTCTATGTTCAGGGACCATTCTAAGGTGCTTCAGACACATTAATCTTCAAAGTATTATCGCCTTTTTACAGACAAGGAAACAGGCAGAGAGGCTGGCTAACTTGCCCAGTATCACACAGCCTCCCAGGAGCTAAGCTGGGATTGGAACCAGCCTGCCTGGCTCTTGAGTCCCCACTTGTAACCTGCTCTGAACCACCCTGAATCCAATGCACAAAGCCAGATGCGGCTTCACCCACATCACCCAGTGCTTATGGCTCTGCCCTTGAAACCACATACCTTAGCTCAAACCACCCTCTCCCCAACTACTCTCAGAGGCTCCTTCTGAGACAGCACAGCTTTATCGTCACCATCACAGGTTGGCTGGCCCCAACCACAGAGCCACAATACTAAATATGCAAACTTCTGGGTTCTAGCAGTGACCAGCACTGAGCATCTCCCCAGAGGCCCTTGTTCATCTTTTGAAAGGTTGCTCACTTTGCAAGTTTCCCTTGGTCAGGGCCTCTGCTACCTAATAGGCTGACCACAACAGAGGCCAAAGGACATCCCTCAGAACCAAAGTTCTGGACAGCTCCAGGGAGATGGTCTACAGGACTGGTATGGGACAAAGTCAGAGAGGCCCAAGTGCTCCGTGTCCCACACTCAGAGCAGTGTCAAGCCCGCCCTGACCATGCAGATTATATAGTGTTTGGCGTGGGGGGAGGGAGTCTTCCCAATCTGTACAAAGTTGTCTCCAGGCACAGGAGAAAGAGGAGCCTCTCAATGCCAAATGGTGCTTCAACTTGAGTTGACCAAGTGGCTGCCCCAGAGGAGGGATCACTACAAGGTGGATCAAGCTGGACCTCCTCCATCCTCTGCTAAGATGGATCCCACAGCCTTCAGCTGGGAAATGCCACCACTATAGTCCCAACACTCTGGAAGGGAAAGCAAGGCCCAGGGAGAAATATAATCCACAGAGGGCTTCCTCAGCTTCTTCTTTACAGGGAACCAGACATGATAGGAAGACACAGGCTGTGCCTGGAACAAGAAACGCAGACTCTGGCCATTTCCTCCACTGTAAGACAGGAGCGTGGTGTCCCTGTGTGTCAGGCCTCCTGTGAGTATGACTGAGTATGATCAAGGTTAGCAGGGATGAAGCACCCAGGATGGTGCCTGGTACACGACACATGCTCAGGGAGGGAGCTTGGACTGGGTGGCGAGGGCAGGGGCCTCTGGCTGCTTCCCTTGCCTCTACTATCCTTCTGACCCTGAGCCCTGCCTTTTCTCTAGGAGAGGTACCTGCCAAGGAGGGGCACCTGCCACCAGATGGCAGAGGGACTGCTTGGGGACACCCAGGGGGTTGCTTCCAACCCTGACAGCCTGGAGTTGCTCCTGCCAATACAGAGCTCTGCAGATACCAGAGGCCCTTATGACCACTCCCTAAGTGGAATGCCCTGGGGACTCACTAAGTTCCCCATGTGATAGGTGTAGAAACACAGGAAGTGACCTGCCCTCCCAAGTTTACAGGCATTTGGAGGCATTTATTGTTTTCTCTTACCCAATAGCAAGAATTCAAGTACTATGTTGAATAGAAGTGGTGACAGCGGGCATCCTTATCTTGTTCCAGTTCTTAAGGGGAATGTTTTAAGTTTTTCTATGTTCAGTATGATACTGGCTATGGATTCATCAGATGTGGCTTTTATAATTTTGAGGTGTTTTCCTTCTGTGCCTATTCACTCTTATTGACTGCTGTATCTTCACGCCTACTGTAAAATCTGGAACATAGTAAATGCTCAACAAGTATTTATGAAGTGAGTAAATATACAGATGAACACACACACTCGTAAGCGCATACCCAACTGTCACAACTCACTTTCTCTTTTGATTCTCCCTTTTTATAATTAGTCAATGTACTCTTCGCTAAAATCCTTGATGTTACTGACATCAGTACATGATCTGTGAAAACTGTGGGAGAGAATACCATGAAATTGTAAAACATGCTTCTTGTGGCTGAAAAGCTTATAGTCTAACAGAGCAAACACAGATGAGAATAAAAACGAGGAAATGCTAGCAAAGTGGCTACATTCCCTGTGTGACAGGTATGGAAACCAGATTGGGAGGGGATCTGCCCTCTCAAGCTCACAGACATTTGGGAAAATTGTTCCATTTCCTATCAATTCACTCACCCTCGTGAATCGGTAGGAAATGGGAGAATTACCACCTACCTGCTGCACAAAGCCATGGCTAGTCAGCACTGAGGCCTCTCTGTTCTTGCCACCTGCTAATGAGAAACCGGTTTCTCCATCACAGAGGAAGCTGCCAGAGAAGCACAAATCCTCGATGGGTTCCACTGAGATTCTGGACACACATCCTTTAGGAAATGGAAAACTCCATTCCAGACCCAAGGAGGCCAAAAGGGACCACATACATGAACAGGAAAATTGTGGTAAAAAACTCGCTAATAATGCAAGGGATGGAAATTTCTCAGGTATGTGTCCAGGAAGAGCTTGGTTAGCTTGAGAAAGTGGGACCACCCCAGGCAACATTAGCAATTTGAAGACATCAGGTCTTTATTTTTGGACTTCCGTACACTGGGAGGAATTATGATTACACCCAGTAAAGACCTGTAGAATTTCTCAATCTGTAGAATTTTTTATAATAAGAACCCCTCACATTCAGAATAGAACCTTTACAAAGTCTCCTTGAGATTTTCAAAGATTAACTCTTCATCCCCACAGAGTGACTTTCTGAGAGTAGTTACTCCCTCAGTGAAAGGAAAGAGATCATTTTAATAGAGAAATTGAATCAGTGAGTAGACACTTATTTTACCAAAAGGTAACCTATGGTGGAACCTCTGAGAGCTTCAATGTCCTCTGGCCACCAAAAGTAATCATTTATGCCTCCTGCTAACGCCCTTGGCGTCCTCTGTCCTGTCCTCTCTTCTGGCTTCAGCTTACCTTTTACCATCTAATAGCTGTGCCGCTCTAGGGAAAATGATTACTCTGATAAAGTCGTTGGTGATCTAACATTTACTTTCCCCTCATTGCCCTTTGCCTCTGTTGACTACCGGCCTAGTGCCAGACCAACCCCGTAACTTCCTCATGCTCTCTCACATTTTCTAGGCTCCTACCTATCATTCCTGACCTCCTCCAACACCTGTGTTGAGTTCCATTGCCCAGGGCTCTGCCAGGTGATTGACTATATTAGAGAAATGTTATTTGTAGCAAAGCTGGTCTATGAATAGCTCAGGGGCGCCCCCTGTCGGTTAACATTTGCCTCCTCATTGGAGAGTTCAATGTCAAAACAACCGGTGGAGAATTCCTACACCTTGGTTGGTCTTTGCTCTGAGTTTCTCCCCATTTGGGTGCCCACGGAGCCTGCCGCAGAGCAAGCACCTGCTTGCAGGTTGTGGCTTCTGCAGGCTGGATGGGCTCATCTTCCTCTCTCATTTCAGTGTTTGATTTCAGTTTTTACAGTGTTTTAAAATCTATTATAGAAACAAAGGGGACAAAAAAGGGGTAGCAGTCTGAAGGAAAGGAAAGCTGCACACTGAATAAAAGGCCAGGCCCCTGGATGAGGTGTTCAGTCTGTGCAGAGGCCTATTGTGTGCCAGTGATTTGCTGTCCATCAAGGAAAATCCATAGGCTTTTAAAAAATGTGTTTTTACCTTAATATAGTAGGAACAGCCCCTCTACCCTGCAACTTGTGAAGATTTGTGGTTGGCTGGGGTTAATGGTTGGGGTGTTACTCTTCTCTGCGCCTCATTAATCCCCAGGAAGATCTGAGGTGCTTATTGGCTGGGGTAAGCACAGAGGCACTCCTGTCCCCTACCCCATCTCCAAGCTGGTGCTAGGAGTCCAGGCTATGGCTCTCAGCTCCTGCTTGGACCCTCCCTGCCCACGAGTGGCCTCTTAGCTGCAAGTAAACTTTGGCAGCCATTTCTTTCAGGTTCTGGTTTTGTTAATCTTGAAGAAACTAAGGAAATTTTACCCCCAAATATGATTCTTTGGTATAAAGAATGTTTTAAATTAAAGGCCATTTTTAATTAGAAGAACTGTCCTCTCTATAAAACTTGAGTAACCTAATTTAGAGTCAGAAAAGGCTGCTGGCCTCCTTCACATGCTAATAGACCTGGCTTCAAGGTCATTTGAAGCACAATACCTGTCTCTTGGGCTAATTAACAAATCAATCTGTTTCCTCCTTCTACCTGTCATTCCCTCCCTCTACCCCCCAGCAACCACTTGCTACATATACTTTCCAGTTTCTCTCCCCACTCCCTTCTAAAAGGCATCTTTAAAAGCCACTGACTATGGCGAAGACTTTGGGAAAATCTTTCTCGTGCTTCCCCCCATGTGCATGGTATTTGGAAATAAATTTTTGTCTTATTAATCTACCGTAACTGTGAGTTAGTCTTTTCAGCAAACCAACCTATGGGGAAAGGGCAAGTTTTGCCATGATGCCTTCAATCTGAGTCTCCGGCTTTCCCCATCATCCTTCTTCACAGAAAATTTGAAAAAGACAAAATTGGCCCTGTTGGAGATACAGAAGGGGGAGCGGGATCCTCCTGCTGCACTGGAGGCTGGAAGGGACTATTCGCTTAGGGGCAGGACTGGTAACCAGGGGCTCCCTGGTGTGAAAGAGTGTGTGTTCTGCCTTCCTCTGTCCTATAAAGCATTGGGGCCCCTCCCAGTCCTCTGGGGGCAGCCTGTCCTATGGGCCAGAACTCCCTCCGGGAAAATCCTCATTCTCCTTGCACGCTTTTTGTCTGTGATTGCCACAGTCCAAGTGAGTGCCAGAGTTGGTTGGTGTGGATTCCATTTCAGGGAGGTTGAGGGGCTGTGACTTCTCCGGCTCCAGCCATCTCGGGTCAGGACTGTGGGGGGGGTGGGGAAGTGTCCCCTTTTGCTCCTCAGAAGCTCTCAGTTTGTGGATGCCAATAGTGCCTGGATGTGTGAGGGCAGAGGGCTCTCTGACAGATTGAGAGCTGGCAGACTGCCACGGATGTAAAGGGAGAGAAAGTAAATACTATTTCCCACCTACCATTCCTGCCAGACTCCAAAACCCTCAAGGAATTGTCTCTGCCCAAATCTTCTTCCTTCCTGTTCTGTTCTGCAACTTCTTCCCACCGACTCTCTCTAGTATGGGGAGGTTCTGGCCCCTTCCCTCAGTATTTCACCTGGACTGTGCTTTTTCACCTGCAATTTCTTCTTTAGGGAACAGTCTGGAGACTGTCTTGGGTCAGCTGTCTTGCCCCCGTTCCTTTGTCTTTTTTACTTCCCCGAATCCACACAAATCTCACGATGGCCCACATGTCTCTGTTGCAGTGCCTTATTCCTGAATAAATATGCATTTCTTTTAGGGGGCCTTTCTCTGCTTGTTATTTAGGTTAGCAAATGAAATAAGGAAGATAAAATCCAAGCAGGCCTGAAGGTATAAGTAAGTCACAAACTCATCTCTTCTTCAAGTCACATTTAGGGACCTGTGATAAGTTCCTTCTAACATGTTAACTGAGGAAGAAAAATATTAGACTCTGGTTTACAAGTGGGTGTACCCTTTAGTGGGTTTATATGTGATATCACCATATCATGGACTCACACAGGGTAACAGCTCTGGTTTGGGTGCCCAGAAGGAACAGTGCCAAAATGAAATCCACCGTTTGCAGAATTTTGTACAGCAGAACTGGTGTTTCACTTTGCCTGAAAAGAGAGGTGGTCTGACTACAGACCATACACCAAGGAATGACCAGTGTTCAGTGTTTTGGCCAAATGGGCATGCTGCTGGAGAGATAAGATAAGGAGGTTGGTGATAATATGGATGAGGGAAGAGTATACAGAGGGTCCCAGGCATGACAGAGTCTGCAGATGTTTTCATCCGGCCTATGAGAATATTTATGGCCACACCCACTTGGATGTGATACGTGTCACTTTTACTTACATTCAGTTTGTTGGACTTCAGTTACATGATGTCACTGAACTGCAAGGAAGTAATCAGTTTAGTAATGCAAGTAGCTGTGGCTGTTAACTTTTCCTCCAAGTCAACATAGTGATTACTCAAAGGCTCAATGAAAAAATGGAAATGCCATCTTGGCAGAGAGTCTGTGTGTCATCAATGCATATTCTCCTCCTCCCTGTGATTGATCTTGCTCCAGCCACTGTGGAGTACTAACCTGGAGTACTGAATCCCAAGGCCAAGCTACTTGTAGCATTCCTGGGTGGGGGTGGGAGGGTGAAGCCAACTCCCTAGAAGAAGGGCAATAAGTGTGAGAGATCCCCATGAAGGTGTAGTAAAAACAAGTCAGTAATGGCTAGAAAATAAAATATTATTAGAAAATAAAATTTAAGAGGGTATATTAGTTTGTTAGAGCTGTCTAACAAATTCTATAGAATAGGTTGTTTAAGCAACAGAAATTAAATTTCTCAGAGTCCGAGAGGCTGAAAGTCCAAGATTAAGGTGCTGGCAGGGTAGTTTCCTGTAGGGCCTCTTTCTTTGGCTTGCAGACAGCCACCTGCTGGCTGCCTCTTCACATTCACATTCCATCTCTCCCTTTTCTTCTCAATAAGGACACCAGATCAGACCACAATCTACTCTAATGGCTTCATTTTAACTTAAGACTTTAAAAGTCCTCCCCTCTAAATACAGTCCCATTCTGACATATTGGGGGAAGTTGTCACAGTTTCCACATACAAATCTAGGGAAACACAATTCAGACAATAACAAAAGGTGAGAAAGGATGAGTGAAACCAAGAATAAGTGTGACTACTAAGACTCCTGATGGCAGGTGCATTGGGTAGAGGTGGCAGGGTAGAGGCTGCAGCAAAGCTTCTAAACCTTTTCACTTTAGGAATTTTCTCTGCTGCATTCACAAGTAACCTGTGCTAACAATCAGACTGACAGAAATGAGTATCCAAACTTTAAATGCTAACTTGTCTCCCTCTCTCTTCCAGAGCTCCATTTATCTTAGCCAAGGGAACAGCAAAATCTCCCCAGTCAGTCAGGGCACTGGCACTTGGCCCTTAGTGATTTGGCATCAGGGGAATGTTTTATGCAAAGCAAGAGAGTTAATCTAACCCTGAGCATAGTTTATCACATTGTTCTGTTGTTGGCTTATCCTTTCCCAGGAAGAGTTGTTACTGATAACTCTCTTCCCAATCATCAATCAATTATTCAAACTTAATATACATGAGAAGTAACATGAGCCACCATCTACCACACCTAATCAGGTTTAAAGGATTCAAAAAAAAGGCTACTCAGGCGTTCATAGCAACACCTGCAAAACAAAAATAGACTTTTCTATTTCATAAATTTTTCCCCCTTTTTGTTTTTAGTTGACACATAATATTTGCACATACTGATGGGATACAGAGTGGTGTTTCAAGCCATGCTTCCGTGAGTAATGACCAAATCAGAGTAATTAGCATATCTACCACCTCAAACGTTGACCAATATTTTTGTGTTGAGAACATTCAAATTCTTCTTCTCTAGCTTGCTGAACTTATGTAATAAAGGATTGCTAACTATATCCACCCCACAGTGCTACAGAACACTAGGAATTATTTCTCCTGTCCAGCTATAATTTTCTATTTATTAACTCATCTCTGCCTATCCTCCCCCTGATCCTTCCTAACCTCTAGTGTCCATAATTCTACTCTCTACTTTTATGAACTCAAATTGTTTTAACTCCCACATCTGAGTGAAATAATGTGCTATTTATCTTTCTGCACCTGCCTTTTTTTACTTAATGTTCTCCCAGGTTCATCCAGGTAGCACCGAGTGTCAGGACATCGTTCTGATTTATGACCGTGTGTACGTACTACCCTGACTTTATCTGTTCACCTGTCGATGGGCGTTAGGCTGCTTCATATCTTGGCTGTTGTGAATAGTGCTATGATAAAATGAGGCTGCAGATTGTTTTCAATACACTGAATTCCCTTCATTTGCGGAATCATGCTATATATGGCAAACCCACAGCTAACATCATACTGACAGGAAAAAGCCGAAAGCCTTTTCTTTAAGAACTGGAGCAAGACGAGGATGACCACAGTTACCACCCTCATTCAATATAGTACCGGAAGTCTGAGCACAGCAACCAGGAAAGACAGATCACAGATAATTCAAATTGGTAAACAGGAAGTCAAATTATTTCTCTTTACAGACAAAATAAGCTTTTTATATAAATATATACATATATGTGTGCGTATGTGTGTATATATATGTACATATATACATATATACACATATATATATGTAAAAACCCTTAAAGACTCCAGCAAAAGCCTCTTAGAACTGATAAAGAATTCAAGATACAAAATCAACATATAAAATCAATAGTTTCTATGCACCTAAAACAAAGTGGAAAATAAATCAAAAAGCAATCCCAGTTACAAAAGCTACAGAAAAAATAAATGAAATGTCAAAGAATATTAATACTAAACAATAAAATCCGCATTTTCTTTCTATGTTTAGCTATATTGTTTGTGCAGAGAAAATTCCCCTATAAGAGTCTGACCTCTAAAAAAAGTATGTAGCCAACACTGGAGGGTAAAAAGTAATATTTCAGATTTAAAAGGTTTAATGTATTTCTTTCTTTCCTGTTCTTTCTTTTTCTTTTTCTTTTTTTTTTTTTTTTTAACACAATAGTGTTGAAGGAAGAATAGGTGAGGTACATGTTCACACTTGAACTCCAACCAGTGTATTTAGATTGGGAGTTCTTGCATTTCATCGAGAACTAACAAATTATCCATTTGTTAACCTTTCTCAAGACTATAAAATCTCAGGAATGGAAAAAAATATATATCCAATGTACTCAGTACTACTGTGAAACCAATTTATAATCACTCACACTTGCATATGAAAAATGAAACACAATTATACCCTAGGATCAAGGAGGGAAAGGGAGGGAGGGGGAGGGAAGGGAATGAATCAATAGAGGGATGGTTAGTAGGAGGACCACACCTACGGAGCACATTGCAAGTACAAGTTGGATCTATCAGGTGTAGAACACAAATGTCTTAATGCTGTAATTGGGTAAATGAGATGAAGGCTATGTTGATTAGTAGGATGTAAGCACTCCAATTTGTACAAATAATCAACACATCGAATCCCATAATGGCATAAATGTATTTATGATCTATGTACAAATGACATAATTTTAAAAAACACTATAAAATCTATTCAATAAATACTCAAAAAGACAAATTCATATTTCTAAAACTTACTTAAAAGAAAGAAATCTGAGATGCTTCTGTAATGTTTTGAAGTCTATTTTGAGAAAAAGGTATTAAATTTTTTAAATTTAAAAAGAACCCAAATATATCTGACTGATAGTTATTTTTTTACTTTTGAAAGATATACACACTGAGTAATGGTTTTTGCTCATATAAACTGGACGGCACAAATTTGTGGTCAATATTATTTCAGAGTAGGTATGTTTGAAGAACCCAGAGAAAAATGGCACTGAGTAGGTTATAGACAGAGGTACGGGTTGACTTTGAACATGAGGAGGACAGCTCACTCTCTAAGCTTGCAAGTGTGTTTGGCTAACTTTGTACATGAAATAAAGAAAAAGTGTGTAAGTTCGTGTTTATAGCTTTGATTTTTTTCCAATAAACTTGGAGACTATATTTCCAAAAGAGGATAGTAGATTTTTTGGCATTTACCAAGCTTTACCCATGGCTGACCTTAGCCACCTCTTGGTAAACACCATGAGCATCACATAAAGAATAGTGGAATGGTGACCAGCTAAGGAGGGTGAAAAAAAGTTCAGGAGAAGCTCAGTACCCGTAGCTCAGTGAGTAGGGCATCAGCCACATACCCCAAGGCTGGTGGGTTCGAGCCTGGCCCGGGCCTGCTAAACAACAATGACAAACCCAACCAAAAAATAGCTGGGCTTGTGGCAAGTGCCTGTAGTCCCAGCTACTTGAGAGGCTGAGGCAAGAGATTCTCTTAAGCCTAAGAGTTTAAGGTTGCTGTGAGCTGTGATGCCACAGCACTCTACTGAGGGCTATTGCTTGAAACTCTGTCTCAAAAAAAATGGGGGGAGTCAGGAAGAACTTTCTACTTGAAGAAAAGCAGAGGGGAGGTACAGGCAGTAAGCTGAGCTATAAGATTTCCACAAAGAACACCCTCCACCATCACTTCCATTTCTCCCTGACATCAGGAAAAAAAAAATAGAAGTGTACTCATTTTTTATTTCCACAAGCAGAAAACCACACGGAAAAATATTTTCCCTGACTTCGAGGTCTACAGTGAGTGACATCATAGAAAATAGCCCCCTAGGTACCTCCAAGGGCCACAGAAGGACAATAAATCAAGCGAAAACTCTATGAATTAATGCTGGAAAACAGTCAAATGGTTACAGCAGACATGTAAACACGGAATAAATACCAAGACAGCTTAAAAGTGGTGGAGAAGCTTTGTGATCACCTTCCCTTCCTGAGACGCCTTCCTGGATTTGTGGTAGACTGAGCACAACAGCCTCTGCTCCTGGCAGGGATGCGACTCTGTTCTGGGGGAGCAAGGCAGGCTTGCTTTACTTACATTCAGTGAATTTTGTTTGTCTTTTCTACTCTGGATATTTACACAAAGAGCTCGTCTTTATTTAGGTTAACTCCAGACCTATAAAGGTTAGAAACAGCGGGCATTCCTCAAAAACATTGTAAGACAACCAACATGTAGCTGCCTGGGGCAGTGTACTGCAGTTGAGGCTCACAATAGAGTCTAAAATCTGGGTGGAAGAGCTAGGAAGAGAGTTGCTTTGAGAAATTAGAGCACTCAAAAGCACTCTTGTATACTGGGGAATTTAGAAAGCTGCATCCTGGGCAGCACCTGTGGCTCAAAGGAATAGGGCGCTGGCCCCATATGCCGGAGGTGGCGGGTTCATAATTAGCCCTGGCAAAAAACTGCAAAAAAAAAAAAAAAAAAAAAAAGAAATCTGCATCCTACCCAAAACAGGGCATAGATTTAAAAAAACTAGAAAGACACTAAGTTTTCACCAACAGTTGATTTCTGGATACAGTGAAAGCCTAAATTTAATGCTAAGGCAGAGCTGTAAATGGTCTGGTTGAGTATTGAAGAAGTGGCTTAGCACAGAGCCCATTCATAAGGACTACAGAAATATCTCTACCTTTCTTTTTTAATTTTTTTCACATCTTTTCATTTATTTATTTATTTATTTTTTTGGCCTCTGAAGTTGATGGAAATCTTTGTCAAAACACCAGTTGAACACAAGTTAAGAAGCAGAGAATTCAGAGATCATATATGACAAGCAATACAGACTGTACACAAATAGTTTAGAAACACATACCACAGAACAAAATAAAGAAGCAAAATAAACTTTGAGCAGGGCAAATTACCTATTTCCAAAATTATTGCATTATAATGTTCAAAAATTCCCATTTTCTACAAAAAACTTAGAAAGTATACTAAGAGACAAAAAGTTCTAGCCTATTAAAGAAAAAAAAAAAATAACAGAAACTGTTCCTGAAAACACAGATCAGACTTCCTAGTCAATAATTTTATTTTATTTAATCATGGGGTATAATGTGCTGGTTTTATATACTATTTGAAATATTTTCATCACACTGGTTAACAAAGCCTTCACCACATTTTCTTACTTACTGTGTTAAGACATTCATATTCTACATTTAGTAAATTTCACATGTACCCTTGTAAGATGCACCATTGGTGTGGTCCCACCAATTACTCTCCCTCCATCCATCGTCCCCTCTTCCCTCTCTTTCCCCTTTCCCCATATTCTTGGGCTCGAATTGGGGTATAGCTGTCCTATGACAGCTATAAAGTGGTTTCATAGTAGGACTGAGTACATTGGATACCTTTTCTTCCACTTTTGAGACTGTACCTCTTCCATGTTTACATGGATGGAGTTGGAACATTCTTCTTAGCAAAGTATCTCAAGAGTGGAAGAAAAAATAATTTTAAGCATGTGTCTTAAATATGCCCAAAGACTAAAGAAAATCATGCACAAGAAGTTAAAGTA
>CAUYPK010148525.1:0-27185 GCA_963574355.1 Loris lydekkerianus | reverse complement strand
AAGTGTGGCCTAGAAAATGTCATTTGGATGAGTTCACCTTGCTGAGTTGTGAAACCAGCTTTTTTTTTTTCTCTTTTCTTTTCTTTCTCCTTCCTTCCTTCCTTCCTTCCTTCCTTCCTTCCTTCCTTCCTTCCTTCCTTCTTTCTTTCTTTCTTTCTTTCTTTCTTTCTTTCTTTCTTTCTTTTGCTGAGTCATTTATTTTTAGCTTGCCTGTAAGCACTCGGTCTTCTGTTAGCTGCTAAGAATGAGCCTTTCTGGGTCTTAGGCCAGAAATCTATGTCAGGATCCCCCAAAACATGTGTGGAGAAGGAGAGCCTTGGGTGACACTGGGGGCTTTGGGCTGGGTCCAGAGATCTGCATGTGACTCCCAGTCTGGCCCCTTTGCTGTGTGAGCCGTGTGGCTGAGTGACTCAACCTCCAGCCCTCCCCGAGCCTCTGCATTACCTGTGTCATGTTGGGTTGGAACTGCTTGCTTTCTAAGCATCGTATATTAGTTCCAGACTTTAAAATCTTAACCTCCAGACCTGACATAGGGTAGGTGCCCAGGAAATGTGCCATGAATAAATGCATTTGCTTTTATGCCAGGGGTCCCCTCTTCCTTTACCAAAACTGAGGTTGGACTGGTGTTTGGCTCTTTATGCCCACTCAGTCTCCACCATCAGGTCCCATCTCTGGCCCAGCGCTTCTCTAGCTCCTGCCTGTGCGTAGGTTGACCCCCCACCTTCCAGGTTCACCACCTGGCTGGCTTCTCGGGCCTCCCCACTCCTCCCTCCCTCCTGTCACCTGCAATCTTGTCCCTTCTAATTTAGCAGTTGCAGTACAGAAACACAGGGCTTCCCAAGACATAACTGGAACAATGTCGCTCCTGCCTTTGGCTCCAAACCACCTTCCCAGTCCGTTCCCATCATTCTCTCCAAAGAGAATCTGAAGGGTTCCATGGGCACCCCCTGAGGAAGTGGGAAGAGCAGGGACAAGGCCGAGCCTCTCGTGGGTCCCTTTCCCAGATAGCTCATTGCTCAGTGGTGTGGAGAAAGGAGGAGGGACCAGCCTTGGATGCATGTTGTGTATGTTAGCAGCCCCGCCCTGGGTGCAGAAATGTCATGATGTCAGAGCCGCCAGGGGAGGGTCAGGAGGACAGGTGCAGGCAGGGTCATTGTCGGCCTTTTTGCGGCTGACCTGAAGACAACGTGACCTAGATTAGAGCAACTGGGAGGAAGGCAAATACCTCTTTGTTGTGGCTGCTCTGTTGACCAGCCGTGTGGCTGAGTGAGTCCTCAACCTCCCTGAGCTTCAGTGTCCTCTCCTGCAGATGGGGTTGCTGGTAGGATTCCGCTGACAATGGCGTGAAGGAGCATTATAGCATGGGGGATGCTTTGCACATACTAAGCATTATCAAGGACGGGTGGCCTCTATCCAGAACCTGCAATCTCTGAACCCTTCCACTTTCAGCGGCTCCTGGTAATGGCCTGCCTGATGAGTCTGGCTGTGTTTCTGATTTTGGCTCCAAGACGAGTATTGATCTGGGGTATGCTTTGCAAAGATGGATGAGTGGACACCCAGCCACTCTCCAAACTGGATCTCGGGCTCTAAATGATTCATGTGGCAGGCTGCAAATAGTACTTTATGTTCTGATGCCTCCGGGCTGCTTGGGAAAGAATGCAGCCTCCTCAGCACTCTGGAACATGATGCCGAAGCTGAGATGTGGCCCTGTTTGCTTAATTTAAGTTGGCTGTGCCTCCATATCAACAGGACGCGGTAGGGGCGGGGAGATAGAGCTTGTCCTCATCTCTATTCAGGTGGGTGTGACGTTTTGCCTCCCTCTCAGTAAACTGGAAAGAAGCCTGGGTTAGGAAATGTGCATTTGGGCTTGACATTGTCTTCGGCTAGTTGTGTGAGTTTTGCAAGGGTTACTTTCCCACTTGTAGGATGCAGACTTTCTCAGAGTGAGTACCGGGCTGCCGTGGATTTTCTAGATTTGTCGCTGGACTCTGCACATCAAATAAAAATTGCATGGGGCCATCCATATGCTTTTAGGCTCTCAGGTGGGGCATGAGGACATGTCCATTAGCTCCAAGTTCACCCCAGGACAGCTGACTCTGGGCTTCCACATTTCAAAGTTTCCCCTTTCCTCTCTTCTGCCCTTAGCACCAAGGACAGGTCCAGCACATGGTAGGTGCTCAGAAAAGTGCTCACAGGGTGGGTGAGAGCAAAGACCAGATCATCCAGCCAGTTCTACAAGGAAAATTCACGGAGGGAAAATACCCCAAGTATCCCCCATCTTGTTTGTGGGTGACCACTGCACTGTGACCCTTCGTGGACAATGGCCTAGAATTACAGTTTATTAATTTAATGTGCTGCTGACTTCTGAACCTGCCTTGCCTTAGTCCTACCTCCATAAACGTCTGTTAGAGTGAGCTGAGCCTCTAACAGCTTTGTATTAGAACAGAATCAGCATGGGAACTTTCTCCAACTTGAGGGACACAACTGTCACCCAAAGACTGGGGAAATTCCCTTTTCTTTCTTGTCCTAGTCTGCCTCACTGAGCTCAATCTTTGCTGGACCTCAGAGCAACCCACACAGAGTTCTGCTCCCATCTGCAGGATCTTCAAGAGAAAGTTTGTCTGCCTCATCTGTGCCTCACATGTCCCCCCCCCCCCTTCCTACTACGGCTGGACATGCAGTTCCGCTGACCTTCTGCCTTGGTCACTGCCGGGTCCTCGGCATCTCGTGAATGCTTGGCCTACGTGTATATATAGTAACTCCTCAATGAACACTCATTGCTTGGTTTACCTGGTGTATTAATTGAGCAGAAGGACCTCTGAAACCACAGTAGCTTAGCATATAAAAGGTGTATTTCTCGCAAAATCTCTTGTGCAGTTGGCAATTTAGAGACTTCCTGGTTCTGTCATCACAACTTATGGCCCCACAAGTCTCCATGGCAGGTAAGGGAGAAACAGAGGAAGCACATCAGTTCTTATCTGTGTCAACCTAGAAATGACACACGTCCTCTTGGCCCATAGTCCATGGACTTGAGCTAGTGAGTTCCTGCAGGGGAGGCTGGGAACAGTAGGGGAGTGTCCACACTGCTCGGAGCGCCCTCACCAACATCCCACCTGTAGCTAACGTTCCACCTGGAGACAGCACTTCAGCCTTCAAAGAGAGACGCCAGAAGAATGGGACACAGTCTGGCAGCAGCCAGAGGAAGACGTGTGTCTCCCATCTTCACACACGGTTGTTCAGGAAGAAAGCACAGGATGGGGAAACAGAGGCTCTTACGATCAGAGATGATAAGAGAAGATGTCTATGAAATAAGGCTCAGCTTATCTGCTGCCTCTCACACAGACCCATTTAAATTTTGCCTTCCCTGTAGGAAATGGGGACTATCTCTCCATGCTTTCAGGCTATTTTTGAAATGAATGTTTTCTCTACGGAGGCCAAATAAAAGGAAAGACACAAAAATAGCCTCAGTTTTCAGCAAAACATCTCTAACAAATGGGTTTAGGATTGTTAACAGGTCTTTGTCTGCTCTTTGCCAAACTTCAAGAGGCTCTTCTCTGAATACGATCACCAACATTTGGAAAGGTCCTCCGACGTGGTGCTAGCCTTGGCACACACCAACGTGCCTGACACCTGTTTGAAATTCAGGAGCCACAGCTCCCTTGGACAGCTCTCCTGAGGGTCTCGGTGGGACCATTTGGTCGCTGGGCAGCTCTCACCTTCAGGAAGTTTGCCTTTACTGACTCCACGTCTGCGTCCCTGGCCCCAGCACCCCGTGTCCTAGTTCCGCCCCACTTGTCCTGCTTGGGACAATCTATAGGGGCACCTGTTTTATCAAATTTCCCACTCAGCACATAAAAAGTAGGTCACCGATTTGTTTCACAGAACCTGAAGCCTTGAATGTCAAGAGTTTTTAGGTTGTGTTACATCAGGCTGTGGGTGGCAGCCATGGCCACGGAGGTGCAGAGACCTGGAGGACAGGATTATTGTCCTGGGGCCATGAGCATTGGTTGCAGGGGAGGGAGGAGTGGCAGAAGCTCTCCCAGAAAAGCACCTCTGCCACTCTGATCATGTCACACCCCACTTGAACCCACCCGCGGCTCCCTGTCACCTTCAGCATGGAATTGGACCAATCTCCCTCGTGGCTTCTGAGGCCTGTGACATTCTAGCCACTACTGATCATTCTGCGTCATCTCCCGTTACACAGTGCCCCTCTCCATACTCCGAGGTGCTGACTTGCTTCTGGTTGCTCCCATGTACCGTGCTGCTTCCCGCCTAACCGCCTTTGCCCCCACAGTGGCACAGTCAGGTACACCCTTCCTCTCATTCCCATTCACACACACCCCCACACACGTGCATGTTGCTACAGACTGACTGTTACATTCCCCTTAAATGTGTATGTTAAAATCCTAAGGTGATGGAGCTAGAAGGGGAGGTCTTTTGGAAGTGACTAGGTCACAGGGATGGGGCCCGCAGGAATGGGACTAGTGGCCTTTTAAGAGGCTCCAGAGAGCTTCTTTACCCCTTCCACCATGTGAGAACACAGAATGAAGACCTATGGAACCGGGGAGCAGTGTCTCTCGAGATACAAAATGTACTATGCTGGTTCCCTGAAAATTAAGACAGTGTCTTATATTAAGTTTTGCTCCCAAAGATGCACTAGGTCTTATTTTCAGGGGACGTCTTATCTTTCCTGTAAGTAGGTCTTATTTTCGGAGGATGTCTTATTTTTGGGGAAACAGGGTAGTGCCTTGATATCGAACTTCCTGGGTCCCACAACCGTGAGAAATACATGTCTGTAGTTTCTAAGCTACCTGGTCAATGGTATTTTGTTATATTAGCCCAGACAGGCTAAGATGCATGCATGCAATCACAGCACACATGCCCTGCACTCCTGGATAACTTCTACACGTGCTTAAGATTAATCTCTAGCTTACCTCATCCCAGGTGCCTCTCCTGCTGTCCGTGGGTAAGGTGGGGGAGTTTGCCAGTTCTGCCTTATTTCTCTCTCACACAGCCCTGCCTACTTTGGAGGAGAGGGTGTCATTCCTCTGTGTCCCCCTCCCCTGCAGAGAAAGAGCTCAGCAAACAGGTCGATGGTCCAGTAGAAGTCTAAAGTCATCAACATCTCCCACATCAGACCCCAGCTCAGATTTTGTCACGCAAGCTGGTAGAAAGGTAGGGTTTGACCCCAAGCATGTCTCACACTGAACAGACTTTGCTGTCTTCCATGTTCACCCAACAGAAAGATACTCACATTTGGCAGAAAATATATAGAAAAGACCAAAAGGATAGAGGCCATTTAAATTCCTTCTTTTCTGAATTATTTTTCTTGAGAAGATTAATAGCTTTAAAGAAAAAAAAATTACAGCAAGACACAAAGCTATTTTCATTCTTTATCTTTGCTTCTCAGCGTCCACTTTATATGTAGTTTTATGTAGTGGTAATCAGGGGGTTGACAGACTTGGTGTCCCCTTCCTAATGAAAATGTGTCCCAAGTTCCAGCCTTGGGCTCAGTCCCAAAAGCTTCCCACCCTGCACTGCAGCCCCCACAGCCCCTCTCCTGAATCCCTTGCTCTCCGGTGCTTGGGCTTTTGCCCCGTTCCAGGCCCCACCCTGACTCCTCCCTCCTTCACCACTCCCTGTCACCCCCCAGAGTCACTCCACACATCCTTCCCTTGTTCCCAAGGGGAAGGGACTTGTCATTTTTGGAGTGTTTTCTATAGAAGAGCCCATTTAAGACTCACAACAGCCCTGAAAGCAAAGCACTGTTTCCCCTGCCCTGCCGAAGTGGAAACATCTCAGAAGTGAGGCAGCTCACTGACCACCTGACCCACCAACACCAAGCCTGGGACCTTGACTATCCCCGATCTAGTCACCTGCCTCCTACCCCCTGGTCTCATCCAACAAACATGAGGCTGCCAGATGGCTGAGGCCCAGCCCCATCAGCGCCAGCCCTCCAGCTCAGGGGCAGAGGCAGGCTCTACCTGTGAAGTGTGCACCTCCCAGGAGCCGGGAGCAAGTCCTGGCTGAGAGCGCAGAGGCGCCAGGCTACCAGAACCAGCTGCTGCTTACAGACTGGGGTAAATTTCTTAAATTCTCTATCTCAGTTTCCTCATCTGTGAAATGGGATCTACCTCACAGGGCTGTTGGAAGGATTAAATGAACTGGTAAAAACAAACCCCTCACACAGTGCCGGACACGTAGCAAGCGCTACGTAATTGCCATTAGTACGATAACTCATTATCGTCATCGTTTCTGACTGTGATGTGTCATTTCTAGGCTGAATATGCTCACCCCTAATTCACAAGACTATCCTGCATTTTTATTAGGGGGTGAGTCCTCACAAAGCATGGAGTTTCCTGACAGGTAATATTGATGTTCTTTTGAAGCCATACTATGTGCCAAACTCTTTAAGCCTGCCATCTCTACTCCTAACAGCTGCCCTGGCTAAATAGTGTTCATTATTACTCCCGGTTCCCAGATGAGAAAACGGAGGCTTAGGATCCCATCCCATTGGGTTGTGTGCCAGGCCCCTGGCTCCCTCTGTCACCTCCATATTTTCACTGGACAAGGCGGTTCTCTGTGGATGGAGCCAAAGTTCTCCCTCCTTGAGGGTTGTAATGGGAGCTCAGTCATACTGTGAAGACAAGACACTTTTCAGGGAGGAACAGTCACTTGGGGTGGATTGTGCAGACTTGGTTTTCTAGACCATCACAACTATTGGGCCAGAGATTCTGGGAAGACCAGAACCCTGTCCCCACAGGGAGCCTGTGTCTTTAGCACAGGTGCCAGTCACCATGACAGCCACACCACTTCTTCCCATGCCTTTGAAAAATTCTCTTGAGGAAGCTTGGGATTGAAGGATTTCTTCACCTTTCCTACCTTTCACCTTATTCATTTATCACCAAATATGGTTATAGCCCCACTCTGTGCCAGGCCCTGAGATAGAGTGAGGGTTTAAGAGTGAACCAAAAAGATACAGTTCCCTGATAATAGGGGAGGCAAGGGAGCAAACAAGCCAACACTGACATCAGGGAAAGATGGAGACTACAGAAAGTGTAGTCAGAAGATAAAATTTGAGCTGAGATTTAAATGAAGAGGAGACCGGGGAGGGGAGAGTGGTCCAGGTGTAGCCAGTGCAAAGGCCCTGGGGTGGGGAAAGAGTTGCATGCATGGGGGGACAGAGAGGAGGCCAGCACGTTTGGAGCTGCGGGAAGCTGGGGAAGAGGTAGATGAATGTGGAGAGGTGGGTAGTTCCCGGGGGGACTTTAGGTTGTATTCTAAAGGTTGGTACCTGGGACATGTCCTGAGACTCACCCTGAGCTTCTTAGTGGCCCTGCCCAAGCCTGCTCCACCCTGTCCCTAGGATCCCTGTGCTCACTCTCTTCCTTCCATCTTAGCTACTAAGACTAGACCACCAGAGTTATCCTCAATTCTTCCCTTACCTTCACCACCCATCACCTTAAATACCTCCCCTTCTAGAAGTTTCTCCAACCCATTTCTTCTTATCCAGCCCTAGTCTTTCCTGTCCGCTCTTCCTATATGAAGTTACTGTAGCCACCTCTCAGCCTGTCTCCACATGTATCTGCTCCCCTAGGTCCATCCTTTCCAAACTTCCTCAAATGAAAACCTCCCTGTGTCACTTTCTGCCTACAAAACCCTCCACGGACGGTTCCTAGTGGTCTACACAGTAGCTACTAGGCAAAGATGGCTATTTAAATGTGAATTATTTAACTACAATTTAAGATGTATTTCCTTAGTCTTATGAGCCACATCTCAAGGGTTCAATAGACACATGTGGCTGGTAGCTACCATATTGGACAGCACAGATACAAGGGAAGACCATGTCTGCTCTCCTTATCTGCTGACCTCAGAGGTATTTTTGCAAGTCTGGGCTAGTGCATGGCCATTAGCTCTTTTTTATCATCAGGCCAATTTAAGGGCTGCCCAGCATTTGGCAAACATTTCTGGAACCCCTCTTCCTTATTAGATCTGTGCCAGGTGCCAGAGCCCAGCAAGGCAGCACCAGTCTGTCCTTAGAGAGCTTCATTTCCAGTATGGAGCATGGATGACAGAGAAAAAATGAAAGCCACAGACCATGGCATTTCACAAGGTGGTGTGTGCGTTGGTGGTCTGCTGGGTCCCCGGGGCTCCTTCCTGTTGCAGAGATTAGCACACGGGGGCACTTTCTCAAGCTGGTGTGGATGGTCCTATCTAGTCCACCTCCTCAGCCCATTTTACCAGCGACAACACCGAGGCTCGAGAAGTCCCAGGGAGGCCAGACGCAGAGCTCAGCATGGGGCCCTAGAGCCTGGTGCTCTGTCCTTCCACCAACCTCCTCCGTCCCCTTCCTCCATCCCAGACAACCAACTGCACAGCCAGTCACCATACACGTCCTCTCCATTCCCAGTGTTTCCCACCAGCTCCACCACTACACCACGAGTCCCCGCCAGCGTCTGCCCTCACCTCCATCATTTCAGTTCCGCCTCTGGTGCTCAGTAAGCCACTGGGATCTTTTCAAAACAACATTCCGATCAGATCACTTTCTTGCTTCATAACTCTCAAAGGTTCCCTATTGTTTTTTTCTTCTTATTTAAGCTTCTATTTTGAGATGTGCATTTGCATGAATCAGCAGAGGTCCTGTGTACCTTTCACCTCAGTCCCCCTATGGCAACATCTTGAATCATTGTTCTGTGTTGCTTTTAAGATAAAGATCAGGACTGAGGATATTACGGCCTAGAGTCAGAGAGACCTGGTTCAAATCCCAACTTCACCACAGATTGAATGACTGGGCAAGTTATTTCATCTCTCTGAGTCTCAGGTTCTTTGGGTATAAAATAAATAATAAAGGCAGGACCTTCAAATAGTTTCTTGAAGCTTAAATGACATAATACTTGTAAAGTGATCAAAACAGAGACTGACCTATTGACTGGCACTTGAGAAAATGGGACAGTCGCCTGGAATGTTCTAGCCTTTACCTACCTCTTCCTGTCAACAATCTCCTTTGCTCTCTCTCCTCCAGCCACACTGACTTCTCCCCTGATTCTTTCTCTTGTCCTGCTCTTTGCCCCACCCCAGGACCTTTGCACATGCTGTTCCCTCTTCTCTAGATGTTTCTTACCCTTGCACATTGTTAACTCCACTTCCCCGTCAGTCTTCAGCCTGTGTTCCTTCATCAGAGAAGTCTTTGTGGACCGCGCAGATCCACTCATCTTCCTTAAAATTAAATGTGCTGTGAATATTTAATTTTCCCTTATAAATACTTATTTTGGAATGTAAACACGTATTTTACTAATTATTACCTCCTCCTCTCCCCTATAACATCAAGATGACACTGCTTTGCTCATCAAATTACCCCTAGAAGTTAGCACACTGGCATTGAAGAGGGATTGACAAATATTTCACTGTTTTTTTTTTATTTTGGAATTTTATGGAATATAATATTTATTAACCAAATCAATCAGCAAATAGCAGGGGTTGGGGGAGAAAGATATAATAAAGATGATGGTAGATATATAAGCGGACATTACTGAGTGCGTATTCCATGCTACTCTGCTTTCTGCATGCATTACGTCATTTAACGCACAAAAACTTAAAATAGCCCCAATCATTCTTGATCTAGCTTTGTACTTTTTCTTTAGTTTTCTCTCCCTGCCTGATATTGTATGTTTACTCAGTATCTGATTTCCTTGCTAATATGAATTTGATGAACTCAGACATTTTGTCTTTTTTTTACAAACTTTATTCAAATTAATATGATGGTACAATATTCAGGTTACGTTGTTCATGAGAACAGGGTAAAGTTCCATTTGCAGAAGAGCCCCTCACCCAGGGGCCATGTTATACACCCTCACAATGTGCATGTTAAGTGAGATCCTGCCTTATGCCCCCCCCTCCTTCTGTCAAACGTCCTCCCCACTCCCTCTCCCCACTTCCCTCTACCCTCTGGACTATCATAGTGTCTTATTGTTCTTAGGAACATGTAATTATTTATATATTGATTTCATATTAGTATGGAGTACATTGGATATTTATTTTTCCATTCTTGTGGATAGGCCAATATCTTCAAGTATTTTCCCCACACTCTCTTATAGAATTTTTATTGTTTAGAGTCTTAAATTTAAATCTTTTATTCAATGAGAATCTATTTTTTTCAATGGTGAGAGGTGCGGGTCCAGTTTCAGTGTTCTGCATGTGGATAACCAGTTGTTATTTGTTAAATAACCAGCACCATTTTTGTTAAATAAGGATTCTTTTCTCCAATATATGTTTTTGTTAGGCTTATCAAAGATTAAATGATAATATGTGGCTGGGTTCATGTCTAGATTCTCTATCCTATTCCATAGATTTATGTCTCCATTTTTGTGCTAGTACCATGCTGTTTCAATCACGATAGCCCTGTAATACAACCTGAAGTCTGGCAACGTGATGCCTCCAGATTGTTTTTATTTCTAAGAACTGTATTTGCTATTCTGGTTCCATATGAATCGAAGTACTATTTTTTCAAGATCTTTAAAGTGTGACATTGGTGCTTTGATGGGGATCGCATTGAATCTATAGATTGCTTTGAATAGTATGAACATTTTAAAAATGTTGATTCTTCCCAGCCATGAGCATGGTATGTTCTTACATTCGTTGACATCTTCTGCTATTTCCTTCCTCAAAGTTTCATAATTCTCTTTACAGAGATCTTTCATGTCTTTTGTTATATATATTCTCAGGTATTTCATCTTCTTTGGTGCTATTGTAAAAGGAATAGAGTCTTTGATTTTAACAATTTGTTGGCATATATAAAGGCTACTGACTTGTGGGTATTGATTTTATAACCTGAGACGCTGCTGTATTCCTTGATCACTTCTAAGAGCTTTGTAGTTGAGTCCCTGGGGTTTTCCAGGTATAAGATTATGTCACCTGCAAGAAGAGAGAGAGTTTGGCCATCTCCGCCCCCATTTGGGTTCTTTTGATCTCCTTTTCTTGCCTAATTACAATGGCTAGAACTTCCAACACTATGTTGGAGATAGTGGGCATCCTTTTCTGATTCCAGATTTGAGTGGGAATGCTTTCAGTTTTACTCCATTCAAAATGATATTGCCTATGGTTTTCGATAGATCATCTCTATCAGTTTAAGAACTGTTCTTTCTAAGCCTGTTTTCTTAAGTGTTTTTATCATAAAAGGATGCTGGACATTTTCAAAGCCTTTTCTGTATCAATTGAAAAAATCATATGGTCTTTATTTTTTATTCTATTTATGTAGAGTATTATATTTATAGATTTGTTTATGCTAAACCAACCTTGTGTCCCTGGGATAAAACTCATTTGATCGTGGTGTATAATCTTTTTAATGTGGTCTTGTATTCTGTTTGCTAGTATCTTATTGAATATTTTTGCATTGATATTCATTAATGATATTGATCTAGTGATATTGATATAGTTTTCACTTTTTGTTGGGTCCTTTCCTGGTTTGGGGATCAGGGTAATATTTGCTTCATGGAATGTGTTGGGGAGCATTCCTTCTTTCTCTACATGTTGGAAAGTTTATGCATTATAGGAACTAGCTCCTCTTTGAAGGTTTGATAGAATTCTGGTGTGAAACCATTTGGTCTAGGGCTTTTCTTTTGGGGGAGATTTTGTATAATTGATGCTATTTTAATACTTGATATTGGTCTATTCAAGATTTCTAAATCTTTCTGGCAGAGTTTTGGAAGGTGTTGTGCTTCCAAATATTGGTCCATCTCCTTCACATTTTCATATTTCTGGGAATAGAGCTTTTTGTAGTAATTATTAGGAATCTTCTTAATTTCTTTCTTTCTTTCTTTCTTTCTTTCTTTCTTTCTTTCTTTCTTTCTTTCTTTCTTTCTGACAGAGTCTCACTATGTCATCCTTGGTAGAATGCTGTGGCATCACAGCTCACAGCAACCTCAAACTCTTTGGGCTTAAGGAATTCTCTTGCCTCAGCCTCCCAAGTAGCTGGGACTACAGGTGCCGCCACAAAGCCCAGCTATTTTTGGTGGTTGTTGTTGTTGCAGTTATCATTGATTTTTTTTTAGGTGGCCTGGCCGGGTTCAAACCAGCCAGCCTCGGTGTATGTGACCAATGCCCTATCCACTGAGCTGTGGCTACTACCCCCTTTATCATTTCTGATTGTAGTTATTAGAGATCTTATTTTTCTGTTTCTGGTTACTCTAGCCAAAGGTTTATCAATTTTATTAATCTTTTCGAAGAACCAACTTTTTGTTTCACTGGTCTTCTGAATAATTCTTTTGTTTTCAATTTCATTTAATTCTTCTCTAATTTTGTTTACTTCTCTTCTTCTGCTGGGTTTGGGATTAGATTGTTCTTCCTTTTCCAGTTGCTTGAGATGGCCCATTTGGTCGCTGACTTGCTCTCTTTCTGTTTTCTTGATGAAGGCATCTTATGCTATAAATTTACCTCTAAGGACTGCCTTTGCAGTATCCCACAGGTATTGATAGTTTGTGGCTTCATTATCATTTTCTTCCAGAAATCTAATGATCTCCTTCTTGATCTCATCTATGACCCAGCTATCATTCAACATAAGGTTATTTCATTTCTATGATTTTATTGGAGTATGAAAATGTCTGTTGCTGTTGAGTTCAAATTTTATTACATGATTGTCTGAGAAGATACAGGGGATAATTTCTATTCTTTTGAATGTGTTCAGGTTAGCTTTGCAATCTGATGTGATCAGTTTTGGAAGATAATCCATAGGCTGATGAGAAGAATGTGTATTCGGTTTTGTTGGAATAAAGTGTTCTATAAATGTACTCAGACCTTTGTCTCTTTCCCTTCCGTGATCCTAGAACCTAGAACAATCCTGGTGCATGGTAGGTACTCAATACATTATTTGGAATAAATAAATAAGTGAATCATCCCAAGAAACTTCTCAAGGAGGTATAGTCTTACCCCATCCAACACTTTTAACCATGAGGAGAGTAAAACTTGGAGAGATTAAATACCTGGCCTTGTCAAGGGCCAGAGCTGAGGCACAGACTTGGGTCTTTTGACCTCAAAGCCTGTAATTTTCACTGTGATGTTCTTCTGGTTTGGGTTCCCCCAGAAACAAACCCTGAGATTTGGACTCAATAGCAAGTAGTTTACCTGGGAGTTGATTCCAGGAAATATCAATGGGTAGGATGGAGGAAGTAAGGCAAAGAAGCAAAGTCCAGCAAAGGGTGCATCAAACAGCAACCTGCCACCATGGGCAACTAGTGCTCAGTCCTGACAGGGAGCCTTATCCCTCGGAGCCTCAGCATTACCATTCCTGCCTGAGGGTAGGGGAGCTGGAGAACTTACACACCACAAGGATTCCCATCAGTTACCTGCTGAGGGCTGCTCCCAGAGGATACCAATTCTGCAGCAGGTCCAGCTCTCCAGCTATGTGGGCTGACAGTGGGCTCACAGTCAGAAGTTCTCAGGCCCAGAGTTGCATGTGATTGCTGGAGAGATCCAAATGGGGCACCATCAGCACGCCATCAGAAGGATGCTACATCTTCTCCAAAGACGACACTGAAAGACCACATGCTTATGGGAGAAAAATCCCTCTATCTCCCATGGACCTGGTAGCCCTCTTCCTCTACACCTTCTTCATTTTACTTCTTTGGATCCTAATATCCTTCAGGTCTGCCTTAAATCCCTGGCTCCCTCCAGGCTTCAGAGAATACATGGTCCACCTTCCCACCCAGCAAAGGGGTTAGGCCTAAGCTCTCCAGAAAAGTCAAGTACTTCTGGGGTAAGTCTGACCTCAGGATGCCCCATTCAACCCTTTACAGCCCTACAGAAAGCATCTGGTCCTTGTGGCATATCACAGTCCATATGCTGAGCCTGAAAATGCCCCCTCCATCTCCAGTGATGTCTGCAGTTTCCTGAGGAGAAGGTTTCCTGTCTATAGCTGAACTAGCTGTTCCAGCAGCCACCCTGGCAAATATTAAATCTAGGCTCAATTCAAGTTCCGGATGTTCTCCAAATACTCGGCTTTCAAGTTGGATGAAGACCCACCCCTATCTGACTAGACAGATTGCATCCTCAGAACCACAGGGAGGACAGGCTCTCTATCCTCAATCAATCTCATCTTAATACATACAGTCCCACAATGCTGAGCTCAGTGTTGTCCCACCCTGCCACACTGGACTATGTTCAGCCCGGCAGTCATTCTCTTCCATGGATAAGTGCAGTCAAATGGATTCCCGTGTATCTTTCATCCCTGCCCCATCTCTATCTGTGCCTACCTTCCCTTACTACAGAATGCAAATACATGGCCCAGCTTTGGTTTCCTAGGCATTTGGGATTGGTGCAAACCCCATCTCCTCCACCTCCCAGCACGAGGACAAGGTGTGATTACGTTCACTTTCACTCCTGGGCACCAGGGGACCCAGGTACACACGTTAGCTAAACAGATGAGTGGGTCCTCGCATGGCTCCCAAGACCTCTCTGACTATTTCTCTTCCTGCCTCACCCCACTCCTCTCCTCACACCCCACTCTGACCCCCTCAGCCCTCATCACTCAATCTCCTGTCCTGATCACCCACTGTATCTGTCTGACATTACTTGGCCCTGCTCCCTTATCCTCTTGGAAAAATCCTTCTAGCTGGCCCGAGTCTTCCCCTTTTTAGATCAGTTCCTTTGCTGATGCTGTGCCTTCATTTCCTCAACTGCAAAATGGGAATAAGATGACCTGAGCTCTGGCTTCCAGAAGCAGAGAACGAGTTGGGGAATTCTTGTGCATGGGGTTTGTTGAGGGAGTGCTTGTGGGAGAAGCCTGCAGGGGAAGAGGTGGGAGCACAGCAAAGATGGGGTTCCCAGGGAATTCTGCTCTCAGCCTGACCATTTGGGGAGCACAGGAGCATGAATTGCAGCACAGAGGTTGTTGCCACCTTGTGGTCCCCACCAACTGAGGATAACAACCCCAGAAGAGGAATGCAGGTGTGAGAAGCACCCGCACTCACAGAGGTAGGGGCTGGGGTACCTGCCAGGTGGAGGGTTGGCTGGAACCTCAGTAACATCTGCTCACAAATACCTGTTTGGAGCATAAAATTAGTTAGTGTATTTAAAACCCTGAGAATAGGTATTGACCTGAACAGATGTTCAGAAACAATTGTTTCTGGCATTTTTACTCTTTCTTCAAAACTCATCTAAAATCCCACCTCTGAAGTCTTCCTGGCTGACTGTCTAGAGAATTAATTATTCCTCCCCCAGGCAAGGTACCTCAGCACTTGGTGTTTTTGTCCCTTTCATTTAAGTTTTAAAACTAAGGCAAGTAAAGCATGGAAACATTGTTTCAACAGAGTCAGAAATAGATTCAGTAGAATATCCCTCCCTGCTCCACGTTCTCCTGGGAGAAAAACACAGGTAAGTCTTTATTGGTGACACTGCTACCCTGAGTACAACTTCTTGCCTTTTTGGGGGAGAATTGGGTTTTCCTGGCTGCATTCAGAGTCTTTTAATGGGAGGCACCAGGCTTGTAATTTTTTTACCCTGGGAGGCACCAGGCTTGTAATTTTTTTACCCCCAGCTCAAAAAATAATCTGAAAATAATCTGCGTAGGGGGTGAGCCAGGCTTTCTAGGTCACATGGGGTGGGTGCCAAACATATTTCTAGCCTCTCTGAGGATCTCTTTCAGGAGACCTGCGTCAGACCAAGGAATCTCTTCGTGAATTCTGATAACAAGTTCTCCAGGTAAGTTAGGTAAAAAATCTAGCTTTGAGAATGTTGTTTTAAAGGTAGCTCCCATCTGACGGGCATCTCATGAATTTATTTCTTTAGATGTCACCTCCTTTTTGCTTGGTAGGATTTTTACTCCATGCACTTACTTTCTCTGTGGTTAACATAGGAACATGTGGTCATTGTGGGGAACTAAAAAATTTTAAGAGTCATTTTTAATCCCAGCACCTCAAAACCACATTTGAGGGGCTATTACAGGGCCAGTTATTTGGTCTGGGGTGTCTCAGGTGGACAGGGACTGGGGCCTCTTTCTCTTTTCCTCCTGCACTCGGGGACGACATGCGCACCGGCTGGCCATGCACCAGCCACTAGCCCATCTCTCCTTCCTCATCCGGCAGAGGGAAGCGCCCGTTTCCCCCATCTTGCTTGCTGCCAGTTCCATCTCTCAGGAAGTTTTCAAGTTTTACGAGCCTGTCAGGGCCCTATTTTTAGTGGAGTGAGCCTTCTCCTGGGTGTCCAGATTGTTGGCGCTTCCCCACTACCAGATGCGCTTCTGCCTTGCCAGAGGAGCCTCCTGTGGCCTCCCCCTCGCTTGCTGGTCACCTCGCATAACCTTTGCTACAGCCTAGTAATTCTGCACCGCCTCTGCCTGCCTGTTATCAGATGAGGAAACTGAGGCTCTGCATGGACTGATGACTTGTCTAAGTTCCCACATGCAGTAGGCACAGACCCAGGCCTTCCCGCCTGGATCTAATCGCAGTCTCTTACCTCGACACCCGCACCCCCGCCTGCCAGCTGCAGCGAGGTCCTCCTTCTGCTCCACTCCCACAACCCTTGGTATCTCTGAGGTGGACATGACTATATCTTGCAAGTGAGGAGAGAGCTGTCTGTGTGTCCGTGTGTCAATAAATGACATTGCTCTTCCACCTGTTAACCCAGAGGTCGTAAGCTGCCACCCACCAGCCAAAAGCTCATCCCGGCTACATTGCATTTGATCTTTTCAGAGTATTAAATTTTTTAAATTGGTTGATGACATTTAAAAATGAAGAGTATTCACATAAAAGCCCAGATGTCCAGCTTTTCTCAAAAAAATAGGCATCCGGCAGCCTAAGCTTGTATGCCGGCTTAGCCACAGTCCAGTGGAGCTGTGTGGTGGCTGTGCCCACTGGACAGGCCAGATGCCACAGTCCCACTGCTGCTCAAAGGACAGCAACAAGAACCAGTCTTGGCTGCTATTTGCCACCTCCCAACATTGTTCTTTTTCTTATTGTTGGATTCCAGAGGAGAGATCTCTAAGCCATCTCTGTTGCCCCATCCTGAGACGCATCTGCGTTTGCAATCCTGGTCATCCCTCAAAGCCAAATCAGTTTTGTAAATCCCAGGGCCTTGGCACACAGTAGGTGCTAAAGAATAACTAAATAACTAAAGAAAAACTGTGGCTACAACTTCCTGAGTGCTTATCCTGGGCGAGGCTGTGCCCAAGGTGAGTTTTGTCATGAGGACTTTTGTGAGGTTACTCACTTTTGCACTGAGTTGCTGCTCCTTGTGGCTTCTCATGCCCGTTTTCCCTTTTTGACTTACTGGCTGTTTTCTGAAGATTTCATAAAAGGGACAGGAGGCAAGGCACTCTTCCCAGCCTCGCCACAATGGCCGGGCAGAGTTGGACTGAGAGTGGAGAAAGACATTCTCACTGAACAAACAGAAGAGAGAGGAAGACATGGGGCAGTGCTAAACGCATATTGGAGGGACACCAGCCCTGCCAATGAAGGTGGTGAAGGGCAGGGCACTTGGCACAGAGTGTGAAAGGCTTTGAATGGCATCCTAAGCCTACGGGACTTTGAGGGCACTGGAGAACTATGAAAGGTTCTAGAGCAGGACTGGGCATGATTGGTGTCTGGCTTCATGAAGGCTAGCACGGCAGCAGAATGGAGGCAGAGAGGATGGAACTGTGAGAATTCAGAAGACAGGTGTTAGGGGCCTGAAGGAGGGCCCTTGAGCAGAGACAAGAGAGAAGATTCCAGGGAGACTGCAGAGGCACCATCAGTGAAGACTCAGCGATGGGGGAGGGGGGAGGGGACTTGCCTGGGGCTGGCCATCTGGAGGCACTGCAGTGTCATTAACTGGGGTGAGGATGGTGGAAGGAGATACAGGTTGAGGGACATCCGTGGGGTGATGTCCTCTGAGCTCCCAAAGAGAGGACAGGGCCACAGCGGGAGATGCAGGTGGCATCTGCCAAGCTGAGTGTGGAGTAGTGAGAAGAGAGTGATCCAGGCCAAAAAAAGCCTGGAGACACGTCCTCTCGAACTGCCGGATTTCCTTCTCCTCACTGGCCTTCCAGTTTCCCTCTCTTCCTTCCTACACCTAAGATCTTAACAGTGAATATCCTTTGCACCATCCCAAGGACACAGAGCATAGGCCATGTTGAATTTTGGCCCCATGAGTGGTTGCAAGGTCCTAGTCATTCCTAAAACGCAGAGGTGCCAGACACTGGGATCCCAGGGTTCCTCCCAGCTCTTCACTCACCAAACCAAGGCCTGGCCGAGACCCCTCAGCCCCCACCCCCATCTCCTCTCTTCCTGTGAGCAGCGCATTTGGCTTTATATAAAGCCAATAAATAAATAAACAAGCGGGCATGATTAATTGATGGTGTGGAGCAGACTCTGGGAGTCAGGTGGCCTGGCTTCCTGGTGGCGCTCCGCTTTTCAGGGACCTGGGGCCTGCGCCAAGGAGGGGAAGCCTGCTTTGGAGAGGTGCTTTCCGTGTGCGGCTGGGGTTGTGGACTTTCTCTACAGGCAGAGCCTCCGTCCTGGACTCCTCCAGGCAGGAAGCAGAGCCAGGTTGGAGGCTGAGGGTCCTTACCCGCTACCCCTATTCTGGGCCCTGGGGTTAAGCTCCCTAGATTGGCCCAGCCCTCGGGCCCCCCTTCCGAAGATGGTCTCCCCGTAAGCCCACTCCACGTTCCTCTTCACTCCACCCTGTGTGGCCCATTCATAGGTTGCAGTGTGCTAGGAGGCTGGGGGCACCCTGACCCCCGCGGAAGAGTGGGGACCGGCGCTTCCACGGCCAGGCTGACTGTGGAGGGGCGGGGGCGGGCTGAGGGGCTGTTGCTGATGGAGGTACCCGAGGCCACGCCCGGCAGAGGCGCGAGACCTTGCCCGGCAGCCCCACTCGTGCGCGTGGAGGAGGGCGTGCTGCGGTCCCGCGGGGCGCTCTGGGCGCGGAGTTTGGGGAGGGCCGAGGGGGAGCGCGCGGGGAGGAGGGAGCGGGAGGGGAGGGGGAGGCGGGCAGAGCGCAGTGCAGCGGTGGCAGAGGCGGCGGCGGAGGGAGGCGGGCGGGCGGCGGCGGCGGGGCCGCGGGGCGAGGCGAACGCGGGGCAGCCGCGGCAGAGGAGCCGCAGCCGCAGCGGGGCCGGGCCGGGCCGGGCGCGCACCAGTGGCAGCGGCAGCGGCAGCGGCAACGACAGCATCCCGCTCCCGGAGCGGGCGCAGGTGAGACAGGGGCGGCCGGGCCCCGGGCTCTGGGCCTCTTCCCTCTCGCTCGGTCTCTTATCACCCTCCCTGCTGGCTTCCTCTCCGTGGGTGCCCGGCCCCGGAGACCCCGCCGGGCCAGAGCCCGAGCCTGAGTCGGAGCGCGTCCTGGTCCCCTCGCCCTGCGGAGGCAGGAGCCTTGTCAGCAGTGACCTTGAGCGGGCACCAGGCGGCGGGCGGGGCCGGCCGGGGTGGGCGCCCGCGGACCCGGCGCCTCCGGGCGCGGGAAGGGGGCGCGCCTCGCGCCTGCCGCGCGTAAACTTTCCGGGCTCGGAGCAACCCCGGAGCTGGGGGGCTTCCAGGGAGCTAGAACCCCCAACTCCGTCTTCCCCAGCTGGCTCCGACTCCTCCACCTGCCTTCCCCACTTTCTCATGGCTCTGGTTCCTACAGGCTGAAGACCGGTTTAGAGATGTGGATTTTGACCCTGGACTGGGAGCTTCTCCCTTCCCCAAAGGTGGTTTCCAGTTCCTAAGAGCAGAGGTTCTGGAGGACCCTCTACCAAGTGCTCTCCGGATCTCTAGCCTTGCCTTTTCCTGGCACCCCCGTCCTCCCCCACAGCTTTTTTACAAGCGGTCTTGGGGACACAGGAGCTGGGAAGCTCCACCATTAATCAGACCTCATAGCTGCAGCGTGATTGTTCAGTCCAGGGGCAAAGGCTCCTTCGGAAAGTGAGCTTGGGTCCCTCATAGTGGACCAATATGTTCCTGGGCACTTGGACTCACCCAAGGCCTTTGATGTCCACCTGCCCTGTAGCCTCAGAAAGAAGGGATAATCTGGCCTTCCAGGATGTGTTAGCTCTAGAAACACAGCCTCCCAGAACATTAGCCTTGTAAAAGGGGCATGAGGCCCAGAGAGGATGAGCCAGTCTCAAGGTCACACAGCAAGAGAGGAGTGAGAACGAGGCTTTCTTATAATGGGTTAGGGTGGCTGGAGAGGACTCCTGTTTGGTTCCTTCCCCAGAGGGACTGGGGCTCTGGGACTTTGTCTCTTACTAGCTGTATGCCCTCTGACAAGTCACTGCCCCTCTCTGACTCAGTTTCCCCCTGTGTAAAATGGGGGTAGCTACTTCATAGGGCTGTTCCGACGGCTGACTGAGTTAATATTCTTAAAGTTCTTATTAGTATCCTACTGCATGGTCTGGGTCCAGAAACATTTTGGCTACCAGCTTATAAAATTTTCTTTCTGGGCCTGGAAGGGAAGACAGAGAGAGTTAATCGTCCTTATCATTGTCTTTCTGCTTATGGCACCTAGATTTAGTTGAGTTTCTCCCAGTGCCTATGAGGGCTGGGGGGGAGCAGCACCTGCACCTTTATATATAAAGTTTGGTGGAAACAGGTATCCCAGCACCCTCAGGAGCCCTCTGGACCCACACTGGGCTGTGGTTTCCTGCTGCTGCCAGGGAGAAACCCATACCTGATTTCCAACTGGGAAATGAAGGCAGGGCTCTGCTGCAGTCCTAGAAAGAGACCCCCCTCTCCATATAGGTTGGTGGGAGCATCATCTTCTACCTCCTCCGTCCGACCTGCTCTTCTCCCTACTTCTGTGTGATGTAATTCCTTCCCCCAGAGGTACTATTGGCTACAGAAGAGACTGGGGGTGGGGGCTCATTCATTCACTCACCAAGCCTTGATTATCATCTTCTCTGAGTCAAGAAGTACTTGGAAATACAGCAAGACCAGCCATGGGTAGTAGTAACAAAGCTCCTACCAGGTGCCAGCCACTTGCTATGCACTAGGAACACATTCATTTCTTTGACAATTTTTTATTAGGTGCCTAATACGTGCTAAGCACTATTTGATGTAGCAGGGACATATCGGTACATAAAACAGACCTAGTCACAACTGTCTAGGCTGGCTGTATAATTTGTAATCGTGACTGAGATAACTTTCGAGGGTGAGGGAGGTCATTAGTGATGGTAACTCCAGAACCAGAAACTTAAACCAGGATGGTCCAGTCAAACTGGGCTGCGTGGCAACCCTGCAACCTCATGAAGTTTGTACACCAGTGACTGGGAAGAATGGTTAATATGTTTTGATTACTTTTCTCCAAGCTCTGTAGTCAGCAGTTTTAGGGTACCATCTGATTTCATCCTCACAATGCTATGAAGTGGGTGTCACCATTTGCACGTGGCTGGTTAGCGGTAGAACTGGGACCACCTCCGCCTGCTAGCCCACACTGACTCCTTAAAGATGGGTGCACAGATGATGTAGCACAATAGCTATGCTGTCGGGACAGACAGGGAGACAGAGTCTACCTGGAAAAATCAGAGGCTGCTTCCTGGAGGAGGAGACCTCTAAGCTGGACCTTGAAACATGAGTTAGGAGTGGATTGTAGATATGGGAAGAAAGGAGGACATTTCAGGCCTAGATTGCTAAGGCTTGGATATGTGGGGCTATGTGGACCCCAAACAGGTCGAGATCCAATTGTAATGGAACAAAAGTTATGAGCCAGCAGAAATTACATCTAAGTCTGGTGCTATGGCATACGACAGGTTCTGAATTTTAGAAAGATGTTCTGAAGATTTGACTATCATGTGGGCGGAGAGCAAGGCTAGAATTTGTTGTGCAGGATTTCTCTTTAACAAGAATTTTCTATACCCCAGTCTATGCTATGGACTGCCTACAAGGTCATGGAAATCATTTTGCAATATAGCATCACTGCAGAAGAATTTTACTAGCATCTGTAACAGCAAAACAGTTCGCCAAGTAAACTGATTGCCAATAAGAGAAATATTAACCTACTTAAGGGAGAGAGTTTTTAGTAGCATCATTGGCAAATAAGAAATATGCTCACTGTAAATTAAATCTTTCCTTATTGTTAAATTGTGTACCAGAAACTCTTAACTTCCTCCTCTCTTCTCTCCTTTTCGTGTCTCCTGTTGCCATATAAATCTGGCACAGTGTAAAAAAACTGCATTTCTTTAGTAACGTCTTATTTCTCAGACTTTTCGTTAATTCAGACCAGCCTCTTTTCCTGCCTCCCCAATAAAGTGGAATTATTAAAGCATTGTGGTACCTAAAAATTTGAATCTGGTAACAGAGAATCAAAAAAGGGGGTTAACTATTGGGGACTTAGGGTTGGGAAATCAGCCTAGAGAGATTTGGGGAGCAGAAAAAAACAATGATAGAGAGAAGGGAAGGAGCAGGGAGCTGGTTTTGTGGGCGTGTAGCCTGTGCTGAGAAGGGGGCCCCACCTGACTAACTACTCTGCAGTCAACATATTCCAATTCTTAGTAATTTTTGAATGTGGGAGGGGGCTCGCATTTTCATTTTGCTCTGGTTACCACAAATTATGTAGCTGATTTTGGGAAGGAGGGAGGGAAAAAGAAGAGGTAGAAAAAGGGGAAGAACGATGGCAGGGCAGAGAGAAAAGAAACTCATTTTTTTAAAAGCCCCTGCCAGATGCTTTCCTATGTGTATCTATTTTCGTCTTGGTAATCCTCTCAGGTAGGTGGTATTATCGCTTGTTTTAAAATGTAAGTTTTATTATTATTATGGTGTGGTGAAGCCAACAGCTCAGGAGATGACTGCCTTGAAAAGATAAGTTTGTTACCGTGTCCAAGAGGAGGGGACATGCCATGTCACATGGTGCAGGGCAACGCTTGGAAGCACCAGGGGGAGTGAGTGAGAGGGAAACTGGGGGCAAAGAAATTTATTGTGGTTTCTGGGGGGCAGGAACAGGTGAGTCAGGGGAAGCAGGTTGATGATTGGCTAGATGAAATAACTTTCAGGAGGCTCTGGTGCATAGAGCCTGGCCCTAGTTGTCTGGTACTTGGCCCTGGAGTGATCAAGGCAGGGGGATGGTGGCTTGGAGGGCAAGGAAGTGGTTGGGAGTGTGAGCTCTGGCTTGGTTAGTTTGCACATGAAATGTGCGCTCACCATCTCCAGGGATGGGCTAACCCTAGGAGGAGCAGTCCCTTCAAGCTTAGTAGGGCCTACAGATGTCAAAGCATCAACTACATGAACTAGGAAACATGGTTACTACAGTCCCCTAAACGGCCCAGCCAAAAATACTCAACTGGAAGGATTGTGCAGGTTGAGTGGTGTATGCTAAGCAGGAGTTCTGGAAAATGATAGATGGTGCATAAGTGGCCCCCAGAAATAGCATCTCTTATCTGCATTCCTCCTCCAACAATTTGAGGAACAAATGAATGGCAGATGAGAAGTGGAATATAAATTTTCTCCCTACTAGAATTAAGGCAAATTGGAGGTTGTGGCTTCGTGTTAGGTTGAGGGTCCAACGATAGTCTGCTATCTGACACTCCTGCCTCCCCAGGAAGAAAACCGCATGGAGGTCCTGTCTAGATAAGGCTCCAGGTAAGGAAGACCCGGTGAGGACAAGGTTCCCTCCACCCCCCAGGAAGGGAATGGAGCTGATCATGCTCTGTCCTTCCCAAGTTGACCAGTAAAATAAAACATCCCACCTTCCAGGGGAGGCAGAGGGGCAGGGAAAGGTGGTAGTGCTCTGCTGGACGTTCCTTCTCCAGGAAAGGGACAGTGAGGAGTGCTGGGGGACCAGGAGTACTTGTGCTGAAGTTTTTGAACGCCTTCTCTCCATCATACATAACAAACCTGGGAGGCAGGTGCAGTGGCTGATGCCTGTAATCCTAGTGCTTGGGGAAACCGAGGCAGGTGGATTCCCTGAACTCAGGAGTTCACAACCAGCCTCAAGAGCCAGACCCCATCTCTACTAAAAATAGAAAAACTTCCCAGGTGTTGTGGCAGGAGCCTGTAGTCTCAGCTACTCAAGAGGCTGAGGCAAGAAGATTACTCAAGCCCAGGAGTTTGAGGTTGCTGTGAGCTACGATGCCACAGCACTCTACCCAGGGTGACAGAGTGAGACTCCATCTCAATAAATAAATACATAAATAAATAATAAAATAAAATTCAAAAACATGGAAGCTTTGGGTCATGAGGAGAGGTGCCCCAAAGCTCCATCAGATTTTTCAGAGAAAAATCAAGAAACAAGAAGCAGCTCTCAGTTACAGAGAAAAGAAATGATGGGTTTTGGGGAGACAATGAACAAGCCCCAGCTAATCTCATCGCATAGTGAGGAGAAGACCCAGGGTCTTAGGAGAATGAACGTGGAGCTGAGAGACAAAGCTTCCTCATTTCTTCCAGCACAAGCTCAGGTGCTATAAATATTGTAGCATCATACTACAGCATGGAGCCAGGATTCTGGGAAGATGGGATGACCTTGTTCCTTATTTAAAAATCAAAAGGATGGATTTAGGAAAATGACCCTGTCCTGCACTGGGCTCAGCTCGGGCAAGTGGTCATGGGAGTAGGTGAGCATGGCACAGAGCCGGCAGATGAGTTTAGAGTGTCTGTGTGCAGTGATAAAAGTTCAAGTGTGTCTGTCCTTGCTTGATGCTGCGTCTTCTTTCTGTCATTCTGCCTGGTAATGAGTCGTAATGAGTCAGTACTTTCTAATTGTGTCTCTGTGATCTTAGGTAAGAGGCTTCGGCTGTCTCAATTTCCTCATCCGTTAAGAAAAGGGTGCTATCTCATGAATATTTTTGTGAGGAATGACAAGAACTAAGACAAATAAAGTTTCTTAGAACAGTGGCTGGCATGCAGTAAGCGCTGGGTGGATGTCAGCTACTACTCTTACTATAATCATCACCCTGGAATTTACAGATCCCTTTAATGTATATTTTTATCCTTTTATCTTCACAGCAAGTCTATGATGTGGCTGGATAAATATTACCTTCCCTTTCTTATAAGGGTGTTACTCCTTGATGAAGCCAGATCTCAAATCCAATCCACGGTTTCTCCTTCCAAGCTGGTCTCAACACTGTGATGACCGCTCTGGGTAGTTGGAAGGCTGGCAGTACGAAGACGTTGCTATCAGATACTTCCTGGGTTCAGGAGGCTGGGAGGTTGGAAAGCAAGGAAATCTTAGGCCCTGGTCAAGGGAGGTTACAAGAAGAAAAAGGATTGCCCCAAAAGGCAATATCTGTTGCTCAGTTGTTGTTATGCTTCTTAGAAACTAGGATTAACTGGGTATTTTCTTTAAAAATTAAACAAACAAACAAACAAGAAACCTTCATCCTCTGACTCTGGCACATAGTAGGTGGTTCTCAATGATACGTTGGATGAATGGATTTCTTATAAAATGCAAATAGCTACTCATCCCAAAACAATCATGGTAACAACCACAATGATAAAACTCTGGGATGAAGCCCCCTTGCCTAATACTTGCTTAGTATTTCACAGAAACTCGTAGTGGGCTGTCAACTTATGATCAACGTGAAAAATCTGCTTTTGACATGAATTGAGAAAAACTGTTGAGATGACCATCCACCACTCATAGTGTAGAACTGAACAAGCCATGCGGGGTGAAGGTATAAAGAGGGTACAACATATAGGGGCATTTAAGAGGGACTTTGTGTGAGAACTGGCCTTATAAGACAGACACCACGTTGAACAGAATCTCCCAAACACTGCCATGAAGAGTAGGTAGGAGGGTGAGGCCAGGACCATTCTACTTTCTCAGCAAATCACTGAGAATTCATCTCCCTCCATGTTTTCTTCCTTTTCCACTCTTCCTATTCTTTTTAATATAGTAATCTGGTTAGTCATTAGTGTGATAGGAATATCTTCAGCTCCTTACTCTCTAGCCATGTGATCAATTGAACTTGCTTGCCCTTTTTATAATTAGTAGTAGCTGTTATGTCTTGCTCTGGCCAGTGGCCATTGGGAAGAAGCGGCGTGTCATTTCTGGGTGGCAGCTTTAATAACCAGCCTGCTGTGTTTCACTTTCCCCCTATTTCTCCCTTGGCAATGGAGTCAACATGGACATGGAACCTCCCTGTGTCTGGTTCTCTAAGCAAGACAAAAATTAGAGCCCACAGCCAAGCCATGATGGACATGTACCATCAGTGAGAAGTAAGCCTTTGTTTTAAGCCTCTGCACATTGGGCTTATTTGTTACCGCAGCATAACCTGACACATTCTAACTAATACACATAGGGAGTAGGCTGAAATAATCACAACCTGTTTAGAGATGTTTTTGAATCTTTTAATCCCTTCAAGGGTGATACCAAACATGTTAGTGTTTGAAGATGTTATACATATAAATTGGGTGAGAATCACTGCCTGACAAGGTGATAGCCAGTCTCACTAGCATGACGTATGTGCGCTTTTCCAGTTTCACCCTGGCCTCATCTCTCCATGCTTTGCCTGGCCAGTCCACAGTATCCTTGAAACAGGCCACCTGCTTGCACGTCTCTAGACCTTTGCTCATGCTCTGCCTAGAATGAAGCATCCTCCCAGGAAATGTGTCATTTGATGGGTGAAGGGTGACAAGTGCATGGCAGGAGAGCAGAGTGATGGGCTTTTTCTGTGAGGCACAGCAGGCGGAATTACGACAGATGAGACTCCTGTGCAGTGTGAGAGAGTTTGCTGCTGGTAGAGCACAGTACTGAGCTTGCCACCTCAGGTTTCCAGCAGAGGCAGGTACATGGAGGGTGCCCCAGCTCAGCAGAACGACAGCAGTCTCTCCAGTCCTGTCTCACACTACTTTCGAAGGTTTCCAAAAGTAGGTTGATTTTAGCTGTGATTCTATATGCAATTTTTTTCTCTTTTCAAAATAAAAGTGGCTTTCTAGACCTGGTATTAATCTGCTGGTGCTTCTACAACACCCTACTTGAATTACACTAAGTTGCTCTACAGTAATTTATGTAAAATATTTGTGTGTTCATGGTTCTAGAGGCTGGGATGTCCGTGAGCAGAAAGCTGACCTCTTGCAAGGGCCTTCTTTCTTTCTTTCTTTTTTTTTTTTTATTAAGTCATTTTTACATAGATCATAAATATATTTATGCAATTATGGGATTAAAGTTGTTGATTATTTGTACAAATTGGAGTGCTTATATCCTACTAATTAACATAGCCTTCACCTCATTTACCCAATTACAGTGTTAAGACATTTGTGTTCTACACCTGATAGATCCAACTTGTACTTGCAATATGCTCCATAGGT
>CAUYPK010148516.1:0-37313 GCA_963574355.1 Loris lydekkerianus | reverse complement strand
TTTGTGTCTATTCTTGGGAGATTATTACTGTCCAATCAGTGGGGGATCTTCACTGTCAAATGTGAGGGGCTTCTTCACTGTCCAATCTGAGGGGCATCTTCACTGTCTAATCTGAGCGGCTTTTGTCTGTCGAATCTGAGGGGCATCTTCACTGTCTAACCTGAGTGGCATTTTCACTGTCTAATCTGATGTGCATCTTCTCTGTCCAATCTGAGGGCCATCTTCACTGTCTAATCTGAGCGGCTTTTGTCTGTCCAATCTGAGGTGCATCTTCGCTGTCCAATCTGAGGGGCATCTTCACTGTCTAACCTGAGCAGCTTTTGTCTGTCCAATCTCAGGAGCATCTTCACTGTCTAATGTGAGGGGCATCTTCACTGTCTAATCTGAGGTGCATCTTCACTGTCTAATGTGAGGGGCATCTTCACTGTCCAATCTGAGGGGCATCTTCACGGACTAATCTGAGGGGCTTCTCTCTGTCCAATCTGAGGGGCATCTTCACTGTCCAATGTGAGGGACATCTTCACTGTCTGAAGGGCATTTTTTCCCTCTAGCCATGCTGCTGTTGACTGTGTTAGGACAGGGTCGCCTCTGTATCTGTGAGCCTGCTGAGGTTTGACAGTAAAGCTTTTCTTAGAAGGGGATATGGCTGTTAAATTCTCTTGCTCTCACTCTCTGCCTTTGTCACTCCTGCTTTGCTGGGTACTGGCCTCTGAGCCACGTTGCGCCTTTCAGGAGGCCTGTCCATTCCCTGTAAATTTTGGCTCAGACGCCTATTGTGTTCTTTTGTTTTTGTTGTGCAACCTTCATGTCCACTCTACCTCACAGTGCTTCTTCAAACCATCTGAGCACCTACTGTTTGTTTCTCTGCAAGTTAATTACATACCTCATCATTGATGTCTTTTATTTTTTGGAGGAAATTTTTTGGATTTAAAATAAGAAAGTCTGAGTTGTTTCTGTCTCCACTACTTGCTGAAATGTGACCTTGAAGGGCCTCAATTTATTCAAATGGGAATATAGTTTAACTTTCCTACCTACTGAACATTGCAGTTACAATGCTTGAATGAAGCCTTGCAAAATGCTATATGCCTTTTAAGCTATATGACTAAATGCCTTAAATGCTATATGACTGAAAGGTATTATAATAATATAGCCCCATGATTGACGGTCTGAAAATTTTAAAAGTGACCAGGGCAAATAATCTTAAAAGTAACTGCAAGAATGATTTAGACAGTAAATGAAAACTGAGTTACAAAGTATATGAGTATGAATTATGTAAATTTAAAGTAGTATAGCAGAAATATTAATGATGTCTTACTGTATATACAAATGTGAGATAAATGTCCTCCAAATTAAAAAAAAAAATGGTTGTCCAAATTATACCATTTCAAAGCTTTGGGCTGAGTAAATCATCAACTCTGTATTGGCTATTGTTACTTGGCAGCGCCACTTTAACTAGTAAAGAGAAATAGCAATCGTTCTTTGTGAGAAAAATGTGAACAGGGTCCTTGGACGATGTGTTGAAATGTGTTATTTCCAGTTCACTTTATAGAAATACTGTATATGGCATAGAGTATATGGTGTGCTAATGGTGTTAGCAGTAGGGATGTGAATCCTCTTCCTTTCCTGCCATACAAAACGGTGATCTTGCAACATAATTTAGATGTGATAAAATACCATTTTTATTGAGCAATTATTTGCCAGAAAGAACTCTGGAAAATAGTAGAGATAATCCTGAGTAAATAAAGAAAGAATAGCCAGGCAGACTCCCTTTCAGAGTTTTACAGTCATTGTATACCCACCCAGTCAAGGATAATGGGAAAAAATTGATACAATTGTGGGGACATGGCTGTACAATGAGCTTCCTGCAATAGCTCTCTTGGACTATATGAGGACAGCAGGATTCACTCTCAGAATGAAAGGCCCTATTTAAAATTAGGCCTATGAGAAAATTAGTCTTGAATTTCACAAGTTTTGAAATACCTCTTTCGGGAAACCTCCCTTCAAATGATCATACAATCTGATTTCCTGCAGTGTGCTGAAGCTATAACCCCTGTTCAAGATTCACACCAGGTACTAGAGTCTAGGTGAGACTGTGACCTTTAAACTATTCAACATAATTCTCTTGTTTGCCTCTAGATTATCAACTTCTTGAAAGCAAGAAGAAGTCCATTTCATAGTCCTTTGATTTTCCTTAATATTTAGCAAATAACAGGCACTCACTGAATTGGTATTTTGGAATAATTAATCAAAAATATATGCTTGCATTGTCCACAGATTCCATGTAGAGTCTAATAAGAATTTCACCCCATGAATGATTTTTAAAGATTATTTTAATGAGTGGTGTGCTTCGTTCACAGTAAGTCCACTGATTGGTACCCGAACTTAGACTAGGTAACATGTGATTCCAGGGGCCTGCTGATTATAAAATGATTGCTTAAATCTGTTGTCAGATTCCTTTACTGAACACTACAGCATGCTAAATAGAGACTCTCTAGTGTAAACAAATAAATCAGATAATCCTAGCATTATGTAAAAAGTTATAGACTTAATGAAAACCTTCACAGGGAAAATGTGCAATACAAATATTCATGTGTGTCACTTAATTTGATAAATAGAAAAGAGCTGCAGGCCTGTGGTCTGCATTCACAGAGGACGCCCCAGCCCATCCCCATCCCCTCCTGATTCACAGGACACCCCACTCCCACCCCTCCCTGATGCCTGAGTCGGGACAGACACACATGTACTATGTATTAATTCAAAGTAACTTTAAAGCTTCTAACAATACTTGCACATTTAAAATAACTAAGAAAACTAATAAAAGGAGATGCATCTTTTCTTCATGAGAATGAAGTCCAAATGATTGTGAATTGGTAGAAAAGACTTAAATCTGTGATTTTACCAACTCTAGCTAAAATTTCACATTTTAATCTATTATGAAGATGGGGGAAAACCCCACTACAGTGTAATGAGCAGTGACCTTGACACAAGATTTTTACAGATCACGTTTCTGCGTCTAAACACGATGTGTGTTTGTCTCTACTTAGAAATGATGGTCTTTACTAGACAAATCCATTGTATCTTGTTATTTAAAACATTAATAAAGAAGCACATAGATCAAATTAAAAAACATTTTTATGCTATGTCTTTATAATATAATTGGTTTCCTTCACAATTATTTTATGCATTTAGTAAATTTCTGGGAACAAATACAGAAGCCTCACAAATCTCCAAAAGCTTATTGCTCAGAAGAGGTTAAGAAACTGATCTAATGACTGTCAACACCATAGATTATTCTTATTTGGGAATTAACTGTCATAAACTTTGAAGACAGGGAGTTTAAGTCACAGTTGACAAAGAACAGTCCCTTTACTGACCAAGTCTATTGTGATTTTAAATGGAGACTGGAAAGGCAACTTTTTGTTACTACGATGTGCCAAGCATGTCTGCCTGAGAAAAGAAGTCATAATCCTTTGCTCTTTGCTTTTCTGTTCCACACATTGCTGAAAAAAGTACTTTTAACTGTATCTATTTGAATTTTCTTAGCAATAGATAAGTGATTTTTTAAAAAAGTCTCGTAAAGTATAGCCATGACCTTAATTCCTTATGCCTTGTGTACAGGCATGAGATTTGCTATGTTGCAATATATGCAGTGATTATCTCTACAAAAGAGTAATGACAGTGACAATTATTCCCAAAGCTTCTTTTGTTCATTGAAATGAGTGATATTTGTTGCTTTAAAAAATATTTCCTAATTATATACTGCTATTTCCTTGCCAAGTGCTGACCAGGCCTGGCCTTCCTTTTCCAAGTTGACAGAAGGTTGCAGGTTGAAAGGGATTTGGACTTAAAACTGAATTTCTAATCTGACCAGCTCCCCAAATGGGGCTCCTGTTCTTGGCAAAAATGCTCTCTGCATATTTCCAGAAAATCATCAATTATTCAGAGGGACCTTTCAAATGCCAACAGCTTAAATAAGAAAATGTGCTATGGCAGAAGGAAGCAAGAATGGGGAGTGTCAGGCTGAGTGGGTCCTGCTGAAATTAAATGTCCCTCACCAGGGCTTCAGTTCCCAGGAGAGTTTTTCCATCCAGTGACTGTGTAGACCACTGGGTCAAAAGGGCTCCTGAGCACTGTGAAGAAAATTGTTGTTGTTTATTTCAGATTAATATGAGGGTTAAAGAACATTCTTCTTAATAAAGTATCAGAAGAATGGAAAAGCAAGTATCCAATGTACACAATACTAAATTATTTTTTCCTTTTTGAGACAGAGTCTCACTCTGCTGCCCAGGCTAGAGTGCCATGGCCTCAGCCTAGCTCACAACAACCTCGTTCCTGGATTCAAGTGATCCTCCTGCCTCAGCCTCCCAAGTAGCTGGGACTACAGGCACCTGCTGCAATGCCTGGCTAACTTTTCTATTGTTAGTAATGACTGGGTCTCGCTCTTGCTCAGGCTGGTCTCAAGCAATGCACTCACCTTGGCCTCCCAGAATGCTAGGATTGAAGGTGTGAGCCATTGCACCTGGCCAGCACTGTGAGAATTTTAACCCGTCTGCCCTGAAGGGGGGGGCCTGTGATACTGATTTTTCTTTTGTCTCACATTGTATTTTTCTGAGAAGAGCTAGTGAACATTACTTGACTCTATTGAAAGAACATTATTCCAGGGACATACTTCCTGCTTTGATGCAGATATAATTCTTCGAAATTTCAACATTTTTGGAAAAAGGTGACTGTAAAAAATTGACTTACCACAATTCCATTTCAGCGTATATTCATTATGATAGTATTAAAGAAGACACTGTGTTTGCTCTAAGAAAATTCAACCTAGAATGACTGACTGGACAAGGAAACAATGACTGTAGGTGTTCAGAGTAAGGAGTTCCAGCCTTAAGAGAAGTGTGGTCAAGTCTCCCTTCTAGTCTAGAAAGCTTGGAATCCCTACATTCCCAAATATTACTACAGTCAATATTTTGGGAGCTTTCTCACAGTTCACTGTTATTGTATGTGGCTTAAATTAGATTATGTATCCAATAATGTGTAGAAATGCGGAGGCTGGGCTCATTCAAATATTACCTCCTGAGGCTTCTGAGCAGAGGTGACCGACAGGCTATAAGTCAGGGATGGGGCAATTCACTCCAACTCAATAGCCTTGTGTAAGCAACTCAAGTGTCACATGATATCATGGACTTTTGAGTAGATGGCATAATTAAACTACAATAGAACCTCCATAGTTGACTACCTCCCTATACTGACTACTTCCTTAAATTGATCTAATTCTTATAGAATGGTCACATACTCCTGTACGTACCAGTATAGTAGGCGTAATTCTTTATGTTGACCACCTCCATATGCTGACCAGTTTCTTACAGCCCTTATGGAGGTTCTACTATATATTGAAATTAGGGACAAGTTCCCATGGATCTTGAAGAGCTCATAGCTTTCTACAAGGCAGAGAGGGGAGAAATAATGGGGAATGGTTCCTGGCAGAGGGAGTAGTGTAAAGGAAGGTGAAGAGTGAGATGAGGCTAACACATGTACAAGAAATGGTGAGTGGCCTGGTCTGTGTGGAACTGATTTTGCATCACAAAGCAGTGAGGAGGTGGGTCTGGCCACAATGTGAATGTTCTTCATTTATGTGGCAGCCAGGGAAATATATGCAATGTGTTTTAACAGAGTTGTGCTTGGAAAGTTAATTGGGTAGCAGCATGCAGGTGAGTTAGAGTGCACAAGCATTCAAGGAGAGACAGACTGCCGTAGACCCATTAGGAGTAGCATAGGAATCCAACAGCTAGGTCAGGACTGAGCACTGTACAACCAGAAGTCATGGCGGTATGAATGGGAATGAACTATGGGAGTGGAAGGGGCAACGCACTCAAGGGGGAATGCACACAAGAAGCAACGCACTCAAGAGCTTGGCAGAAGCACACTTCACACAGCTCCGCACCTCTTTATAGGAAACAGGGGAGAAGATGGGAATGTGTTGTGGAAACTTGAGTCACAGGTGACACAAGAAAAAATAATAGAAATAAAGAACTTGGGAGAACCTGGTCTGTGGGGTAAGATGGAGTAGCTCATGATATCAATTTGGAGCATGTGGAATTGAAGGTGTAAGTGAGGCTTCTGAGAAGAGGTACACAGCAGGCTGTTTGGAATTTGGGTATGGACAATAAAAGAGAAAAGGATTCAGAAAAGGTATCACCTCAAAGGAGGTAATATAGGAAGCAATGAAAATTAGTAGGACTCTGGAAAAGAGGAAGGGAGTGAGAAAGCTGAGGTGATAGTAGTAAATACCAAGGGTTGGTGTAGAGGTGTGGTTGAAGGATTGTAGGAAAACCTACCGGGGTCAGGCAGGTAACTGAAGGGTGGAAGGTAGCCTGGCTCGGAGCACTCACCCACTGAGTAGGAGTGGGAGCTGTCCCAAGGGGCCATTGGGACATAGTTTTAATGAGTAGGCTCCGTGTAGCCAGATCTTTGGAGTTTTCAAAAGAAGTCGTAAATCTAGAAAATAATGGGAATCAAAGGATTGTAAAACATTAAGTTACACTGTGAAAAACCATGTGCAGAATGAGCAGGACATAGTCATGGTCTTGACCCAGAGCGAGGGCCGGGATCTCTCCTTATGAAGTAGAGAGGATAGAAAGGTCAGAGAAACAGAAATGGAGCCAAGTCCTTATAATCCAGCTGATCTGATGGAAAGTGAGAGCTTCAAGGTAGGTGGGTTATTATAGCCTTTCAAAAGCCAGGAGGGCAAGAAATGAGACTGCTGTATTGAGTCTGGCAGGTGGGAAGTAGTTGGTGACTTTCCAGAGAGTAATTTTACTCAGCAAGGTGAAGTTAGAGGTGGAAGGAAGGGTGACATATCCAAGGAAGGGAAAATTCTGAGAGGTTTTGTAGGGTTGATAATCTTACATTGCTATCACCGTATGGCAGATGGGAAGTCTTTAGTAGCTAGGACCACTAATTAAGAACATTTCATGAAGAAAATAAAAAAGACTTTCCAAATTACTACATTATTATGAGTGAATTAGGAGAGCAATTTGATCACTTGGAAAGTGCTCCTCTTTCAATAAATGTAAAATATGGATTCTTGCTGAGATTTCTAAGCTGCTTCATCTAAATTATATGCTAAAGTAGAGAAACAGATGTTAAATATGATTAAAACCAATTACAAGTTCCACAGTAACAATGCTGTGTTTTATTTACACAGTCTCCCCGCCAGCTTAGGTGCCATCCGTTTGCCTTTATTTCCTGCTCCTGACTTTAGGGTAGGCCACATGGGGAATCTGCACAGTTCCGACCGGAGCCTGGCCAGGATGTGCGAGTTCAGATCCACCTGCCTCAGCGAAATGGAGCAGCTAACATGAGGCTTGCTGGGGTGGGGGTGGGCGGTGTTCTAATTGCATTTGAAACAGATTATCAAATTGCTGGCCTGACCTATCAGTACTGGTATTAAAACTGAGTTTTGACTGAATGCTGGGATGAGACTTTTCAGGATTTTTGTTTGTTTGTTTGTTTTTAATCTTGTTAATGGGTTGTTGCTACCTTAACTGTATGACTGCCTGAAGCCTGTGTTTTATCATTTAGGACTTAGAGCTGAAACTCACTCAAATATCCCAGGAAAAAAGAGGTTTATTTGCTGTCACCACTCTGGTGGCCTGGGATGGGCAGTCAGGAATCAGGAGCTGCTCTTGTTGTGTCCTGGCCTCGTCTGCGCATCTCCTGGGGCCAGTGAGGGGGCCCCTGTTCACCCTCCGAGACGGTTCCTCTGTGACCTTGCAGAGCGGCACCAGCACCGGCCCTCGGGCTGCTCTGATGCTGTCCTCCTTCCTGCAGTTCAGTTCTCACTGTTCAGTACTTCAGTCTCCTTGGATTCTCTGCTTAAAGCTTCTGAGGGGAAACCTTAGGAGTTCTGCTTGTCTGTCTTTGCCAGGCTGTTGGCCAGCCTCTGGAGTGGCTGGCCTCTTGTAAGGGGGTCATTCATGGCTAGTGGCAGTTTGGGAGCCATCTGATAACAGTGTCTGTCCCTTGATCAAGGACTGTATTCACCTGGATAGTCTGTGAGTGACACACTTCTCTAGACGTTGGGCTGTTCTCCGTGCCTACCACATACAAAGCCCTTGATAAATAAAATATCTTCTGAACAAACAAGTGACTGAATGAGTGGACTGTCTCGTGATCAGGAGTGTGTGTGTGTTCATATACACAAGGAAAGCATCTCACGTTTGAGACTAAAGCAAGTACCTTTACATGTTTTTTAGTTATTGCAACTGGAAAACTAAATGAGGAAAATCTCTACGCTGAAGTAGCATCTGATAGGAAAGTAGCTACGTTTCTTTTTAAGGCTTTGCAGGTAAAACTTAACCTAAATTCAACTTTGTCTCCCATCAGTCACGGGTTGTATGCCGCAAGATCCTACCTCTCCATCCTTTCTTCTCTTTGTGTAAAATAGAGCCGGCAGAGAAATCCAAGTTGATTTAAATGTACATCTTTCTTACAAAATGAGTCAATTAATAGTTTAAAACTTTTGATTTCCTGGGATTCAAGTTTCATAAGAAACTGATTACCATAACTCATTTTCAGAGTCAACTCTCTCAATTTTAATTAGAGTGAGAAGTTTCTGAAGAACCCCGGATACTTGAAATTCATACATTACATGAGTTATTCTTGAGTTATTCACCTGCTTGTTGAATAAGGGCAGTTTCTTTTAACAGCCTCCCCTCAATTCCTGCATGGTTGGAGACCTCGCCCTCCTACCTTCCTACCTTGCTCCATGGTCTTTCCATTCCACCTCTTATCTCTTCTGAAGCGAGGGATGTGGTTGCAGTGGCAGCATCTTGGTCTCTTTTATTTTTCTAAAGTCTTAAGTAGTCTAGCATGTTACATTACAGAGTGCTACTGTTTTGCACATTTATTTAGAATGAAATGCATTCTGGAATCATCCCAAAATACTGTCATCACTTTCCTTGATACCATTAGCCCCCTTTCCCTTCATGGCAGCTTGTGGATATTGAGAACAGACAATGCAAAAAGGAAATGCCATCCTACATCTTGAAGCTCTGTGGAGCGGGATTCGGTGCTTCCTATTTATGGATTCAGCCCCTAGTGGTGATGCATGTGCTATAAATTGCATGTGATCTTTTAATGTGAGAGCAGAGGGTAGTTCTCAGTAGGAGGACACAGCTGGAGGAGAGGCTGCAGGAAACCAGGGATGGCAGCAGAACTGGAAGAGAGGCAGGCCCTGACGTGTCAGACCTGAGTTTTGATTGGAATGTTTAGTAAATTGATGACAAATTGATAAATACCTAAAACTAGCAAAACAAATGTTTGTAAGAAGACATGGGACAAATGGGTTTGGACCGCAGAGACTGTGTTCATCCCAATAGGGTCCGAATCTTGCCAAGCTGAAGACATGGCAGTCAGGCCCTGGTGAAGGCTGAGCGTGAGGGCCTGACCACATGGCCCATAGCACCAGGCTAGGAACACATCAGCAGAGTGCCTCATGGCGATTGTCTCTCTCCACAACAGTCACTTCATCTTCTTTAGAACCTGGGACCCAGTTCTGCCTCAAGAGGTGCTATAAGGCTCCTACATTTCAGCCTAATGGTTTCCAGTTGGGAGGGAGCATTGCTCTCCAGGGGACATTTGTCAGTGTTTGAAGATAGATCTCCTTGTCATAAGGCGGTTATTACTGGCATCTAGTGGGTAGAAGCTAGAAGGGCCTCTACACACTGAACAGTGCACACAATCCCTCACAACAGAAACTATCTACTGTCACACGCCAGTGGTCTCAGGGTGGAGGGATCTAATGGCAGAAGTTGTTCTTAAGGCCATATCTACTGCATGCTGGCTCATACCACATGCTGGCTCATGTTGATGGCCACCTTTTCTCAACCTTCCCTATCACTGCGCTTATATCATATTTTCTTGCTCTCCATTCATACTTGGGCTGGCATTTGAAATGTAAACCTGAAAGGGATCATTCTGAGGTTTCTGAATGTTTTGAAAATGTTCTTATCAATAATTCAATTGTATTCAGTTCAACAAACATTTGTTCAGCTTTTGTTCATAAGTGAGTAAGTTTGGGTCCCTGTCCCATAGAGATCATAATTTAGTGTGAGAGCCAGACATATGCATAATTAATTATAATAAAGACAGACCGGAGCAAGAGGCCTGGCTAGCCCTGTCCACTTGCATCTTTCTGGTTCCAGAGACATGGGTAGCAGTGCCGCCTAGTTCCAGTTCCACAGCCTGAGTGTCTGTCAGCCCTCTAAATTTTTTGAAAATTTATATTACTTATTCTTTCATGGTTCAGCTTCTGTAGTAATGCCTTCTTTCTCCACACCTTTTCTCAAGAACACAAAAAAATTCAGTCCTACATTGGTTTCTAAGTATAAATCTATCCACTTCAAGATTTCCTTAAATTTTTGCAGAATGGAGTAAAACTCAAGGCTTTTCCACTTAGAACTGGAACCAGACAAGATTGTCCTCTATTACCACTACTATTCAACATAGTGCTGGAAGTTCTAGGCAATGCAATCAGACAAGAGAAGGAAAGAAAGGGCATCTAAATGGTGGCAGAGGAGGTCAAACTCTTCTTTGCCAATGGTATGATCTTATAGTTAGATAACCCCAAAGTTTCAACCACAAGACTCCTGGATGTAATAAAAATATATAGTAAGGTGTCAGGATACAAAATCCATGTCCACAAATCAGTAGCCTTTGTATATGTCAATAACAGCCAAGATGAGAGGCTAATCAAGGACATAATTCCCTTCACAGTAGCTTCAAAGAAAATGAAATACCTAGGAATATATTTAACAAAGAGGTAAAGGACCTCTATAAAGAAAATTATGAAACCCTAAGAAAAGAAACAGCAGAAAATAGTAACAAATAGAAGAACATACCATGTTCATGGCTGGGAAGAACCAACACTGTTAAAATATTCATACTTCCCAAAGCAATCTATGTTCAATGCAATCCTCATTAAAATTCCAACATTATACTTTCAAGATTTGGAAAAAAAAATGCTTCATTTTGTATGGAACCAGAAAAAAACCCATATAGTGAAGGCAATTCTTAGTAATAAAAACAAAGCTGGGGGCATCAGCATACCAGACTTTAGGATGTACTGTAAGGCCTTAGTGATCAAAACAGCATGGTACTGGCACAAAAATAGAGACATAAACATCTGGAACTGAATAGAAAGCCAGGAAATGAAACTAACATCTTACAGCCACCTAATCTTTGATAAACCAAACAAGAACATACACTTGGGGAAAGAATCCCCATTCAATAAATGGTGCTGGGAGAACTGGATATCCACATGTAACAGACTGAAACTCTACCAGAACATTTCTCCATTCACTAAAATTGATTCAAGATGGATAAAAGATCTAAATCTAAGGCATGAAATAACAGAAATCCTGGAAGAAAGTTGGGGGAAAACATTTGATGGTATTGGCCTGGGGAAAGACTTTATGAAGAAGACTTTCAGGCAATTGCAACAGCGGCAAAAATAAACAAATGAAACTTAAACTGAAAAGCTTCTGTACAGCTTCTGTTGTCTCTGTAAGGAGACAACAGCCAAAGCAGTTAGATAACCTACACAATGAGAAAGAATATTGGCATATTTTGAATCAGACAAAAGATTGATAACTAGGATCTACAGAGAACTCAAATTAATAAACATAAAAAGAGCCCCAAATCCCTTATTTCAATGGGCAAAAGAGATGAATAGAACCTTCTCCAAAGAATACAGATGAATGGAGAACAATATGAAAAAATGCTCATTGCCTCTAATCATCAGAGAAATGCAAACCAAAACCACCCTGAGATACCACCTAACCCCAGTGAGAATGGCCCACATCACAAAGTCTCAAAGCTGTAGATGCTGGCGTGGATGTGGAGAGAAGGGAACACTTTTCCCCTGCTGGTGGGACTGTAAACTAATACAACCTTTTTGTAAGGAAACATGGAGAATCCTCAAAGAACTCATATTAGACCTCCCATTTGATCTTGCAATCCCATTACTGGGCATCTACTCAGAAGGAAAAAAAAATCTTTTTATCATAAGGACATATGCACTAGATTTTTTTATTGCAGCTCAATTTACAATTGCCAAAATGTGGAAACAGCCTAAATGCCCACCAGCCCAGGAATGGATTAACAAGCTGTGATATATGTATACCATTAAATATTATTCAGCCATTAAAAAAGGTAGAAACTTTTACATTTTTTGCACTAGTTTGGATGGAAGTGGAACACTTTCTTCTTAGTAAAGCATTGTAAGAATGGAGAAGCATGAATCCTATGCACTCAATTTTAACATGAGGACAATTGATGACATGGTGGTGGTGTGGGGGAAATGGAGAAGCAGAGAGAGGGAAGGAGGGAAGTGTGTGGGGGGTCATGGTGTTTGGCACACCTCTTGGGGAAGGAACACATTTATAAGAGGGACTTTGTGGGGCAAAGTGTAACCTAGTTCTTTGTACCCTCAACGAATTTCCAATAATAAAAACAAAACAACAACAAAAGACACAAAACCCTAAAAATAAAAAAAAATTATAAAAAAGAAATTACGTGTAAATGGGGAAGAGGAATGGAAGAATATTTTTATTTATTTATTTTTTTTAGACTATAAAAGTATATGTTTTTTTTTTTTTAATTAAATCATAGCTATGTACATTAATGCAATCATGGGGCACCATACACTGGTTTTATAGACCATTTGACATATTTTGATCACACTGGTTAACATAGCCTTCCTGGCATTTTCTTAGTTATTGTGTTGAGACATTTATATTCTACATTTAGTAAATTTCACATGTACCCTTGTAAGACGCACCGTAGCCCACCAATCACCTTCCCTCTGTCCATTCTCCCCCTCCCTCCCTTCCTTCTCCCCCTTCCCTGTAGAAAGAATATTTTATTTAATTTTCTTTTTTTATCATTTCATGTGTATCAATTTTCTTCTGTGACATGGAGGGGGAGAAGAAGGAACATAATTTAGTATTATAAGTTCTAAATTTGAGCCCCAAGTTTGTCAATTCTTCAGTCACTATGGCCACAGGGCTGCTGTTTTGAGTTGTCACAAGTGGCCATTTGGGCCGAGCCTTCATTAGCTAGATAAATAACATATAATTATCCAATAGCAGGTTATTAATGTGGTTAACCAGAGAGACCTCCTCTAGTGGGTCAGGCAGACAAAATGGAGACTTTCTGTAATGGTTCCCTTGAATAGATTTCCTTTCACTGTTCATCTTTCTTTCTGGCCTAGAAGGTTATCTTTGCTCTCTTGCAAAATCCACGGTTAATGCACTTTGGTTTTCCTTCAAGAGTTCAAGGTACGACAAAGCAAAATCCTGGATGTTCCAGCCCAGACTGTTCTCTTCAATTTTCCCTTTAGAAATTTGCTGCCACTTTTTTTCCTTCCAAAAGTATTAACTTTTGGAAACTTGAATATGTAATACATATTTGTTTTACCCTGGAAAGGATCTTTTTTTGAAAGTCTTTGGAATTTTCCTCTTGAAGATGATTTTGGTAGTTTCATCTACTAAATAACCTGCACTTTGCCCTCATCCTGTGGATGATAACTAGGCAAACTTTGTCTGAATTTTTCCTTTAGCTGTTGCCATCCCAGGCTCCTAGTGACTCTGTGTTCTTATAGTTTCTTCAAAGAACTTCTAGAGCATTTCCTTGAAGACGCTGAACATACTCATTTCCCCCAGGGACGTTCTCTGTCATTCTGGTTTGTAGTAAGTCTTATTCCCCAGGGGGAGAAAATCCAGTGGATGTATACATAGGTTGTTAGTTCAAATCTTACTTGGATCAGAACTTAAAGAAATAAAAAAGAGATTAAACTCTACTTAGAATCAAGAATTATTTGCTGCCTGTGAGCTGTGCAAACTTGGGAAAGTTATGGTGCTTCTTTAAGTTTAAAGTCCTTGTCTTCCAATATAATGTATTACAGGGTTATTTGTGAGCATTAAATGAGATCATTCATGTAAAAGCACTTTCTGAACTTTAAAATAGTATACAAGTGTTTGTGTCATTATTATTCCACATTACTGGTTGCATGTTGTGCAATTAGTTCCCCATTAATAGTGGTCAGACAAGAAAGCCCAGGGAGTGATACAACAGTAAATATCCATCAAATAGCCCTTGTTTATGAGGTGGATGTAAGAAAGGAGGCAGTGTCAGCTTGCTGGGAATGTAACTATTTTGGGTTAAACAGTAGGTAAAAAAGGGCGTCCTTACATTTTGGTCATTAGCCTAAAACTTAACTTTATCCCACTAATCTGAGCCTCTATTTCAGTCTAGTATGTATTCAAAGTACTGTAAAACTACAAGTCAGGCCACCTCTTACAGAATTTTGGGGTGAAAGGTGTTGAATTCTCACCACATACTGCAATAAACCATTTTTTAGAAACCAAACTTTAATTATAAAGTTTCAAGACAAAAGTTTCTCAATGTTTAGAAGATTAAGTATATCCTGTAATTTTCCTGTTCTGCATTCACCCACCTTAATTAAACCTGCCTCTCTATTCCTTCACTTGAGATGGTTAACCCGGAGACTAACATCGTTGGGATGATTCCCTCCATAATTAGAAAAGAGCAAACATTAGCATTTGGAAACAAACTATTCTGTGTACTTTGGATGATTCACAATCATTCGGACAAGTAGCCCTAAGCTTTCTCCTAAAATGCTCCAGTGTTTTCAGTATCTCATACCATTAAATTGATTTAATCCCCCCAGACATTTTTGCCTTTGTTTTAGCTACTTCTAGATTGTACAATCAGAAAAATCACCACCCCAAAGTAAAATCCATTGTATGGCTGGTATAACGCTATTTGTAAATAGGAAATTTTGCTGAAATCAGGTGGTCAAATAATTGGAAGAAAAGATGACAGAAAACCTCAGGAGAACATGTTAGAAATTAGAAGTGTATGGTATATTCAACTGCTTTTATAACTTGGGAGGAGTTATGAAAAAGTGCATAGAATTATTAGTTGCCATGAGAACTTAAGAAGCTTAAGAAAACTTTGGTAGACAGAGATTAAACTAACTAAATGAATCAGTGAAGTTTTATTGCAATTTTCTGTCTTTGGATGATTTCTCCAAATCTTTAGAGACTTTCTCATTGAAAGTCTTGGGAAGAGGGCATTCTCTGCTGTTGTATTGATGGTGAAGAACTTGATTCTACCAAGGTAACTTATAAAAGCATCCTAATGCCTTTAGCTTTTGCTCTTTTCTTCCTGATAAACTGTTCTAACTTTGCCAGATGAGTTGTGGAGGTGAGTCTGAGTGAAACTTTTCCAGGTCTGCTTTGCCGTAGTTATGTTCCTTCTTGTTATGAACGTCTGAAGATAAAAATACCATTCCATTGTAATCTGCTAAGCATATTCTGTATATCTCAAGAATAAATTAAAACAATACCTTGAACATTGAATTTGTCTTTCAGAGATGGGGTGGCCTCATCTGTCTCTGGTGTCACGGCACAGCCAGGATGTCAATTAACGATGAAACCATGCTTGTCTTGTGCAGATGAACTCAATTTCCTCTCTATTGCAATGTCATATTTGATTCACTTACTTCTTATTTTTATTTTCAAAGCTTGCCTATTGCTCCAACCCTTTTTCCTTGCCACCACTAATATGAAACATTTCTCAGATGTATCTAGTTGGTTATACCTAAGTGGATTCTATGGATTAAACACCTAAGTAGATTCTACGGATTAAACACCTAAGTGGATTCTATGAATTAAAAATTCATTAGTGTCAGGCACTATAGGATGGCATCTGAGGTTCAACTGGTAAACTTATCTTCACATAAATTCTCCATTTGATTTGACTTTTGTTTTTGTTTATCTTACAAATACTCAAGCAGCACATATGATGCTGTCATATGGAAGCAGCTTCCTTAAACTGAACTTATCAAGGGTAGGCCACAGCGCAGCCCAAGCAGGAACCCAATCAGAATAGCAAACGATGCCATGAAAATAAATCTCCTATCTTTGCTGGTTTCCTCTTTAGAGAAACAGGACAATATTTCCCCATTATATTTACCTAATGGATGAGACTCAGTCTATTAGATGAGATATGAAATAAATTAAATTCGGTAGCAGGTGAGCACCCTGAGGGTCCTGTGGTTTGTAACACTATGTTAATATTCTCCAAGACCACAGCATGAGCTTAGCAGAGCTATCTTCAAAATTAGCTTTACAGGCCACCTGCAGACTTCTCTTTTGCTTTCCTAATCAGAACTGCAATCCTAGGTAATTTAGCAAAATATTAAGTAAATAATTGCTTCAGAATATTTTAGGTTTAGGGATATAAATCTTATTCTTTTTGCATGCCTGCTGATGCTAAGAAGTAGGGAGGTTCCAACCTTGCAATTTTGGTTTCAGGTAAGCTGTATTACTTTCCATTCTGAAAAATTAAATTCTTTTTGTAGATGGATGTAACAGAATCCTTAGCTAAAGTACAGTGGGAAGGGGATCTGACTTCAGGGATCTGTACAGTCCACATTCAGGATCGAGATGAGAAGGAGAGAACCAAGCTCCGGGGCACGGGAGCGTCTCCCTGTGCACTTAAGAGTGTGAACTCCTTTTTAGAAGTGGTTTTTGTTATGCTCTTCCAAATCCGTGGCTTCTGAAACTGGGACAATAAGAACCTTGTGGTGGGAGAGCATTGTAACTGCAGTCGATAAAGGGGGCTTCCTAATTAGATCCTGGCAGCTTAAATCTGGCAGCCCCTATAATAAAAAGTGGTTGTGATAGTAATGACAGCAACAGGGTGTGCCGCGTTTGTGAACTGAGAAGCATTTGCATTTTGTAATAAGCAACCTGCTTTCAGGTGCAGCTGTTCCATAACGTCCAGGTTGGGCTTAGAGTCTGCTTTGGTTCTTCTGGCGGCCTCCTCACCTCAATTTCCCTTTTTCTCTCTTTCCCTCTTTTTTATAGGATGGTAGAGTTTTCTTTTCTTTTTTTGGGGGGAGAGTGGGCAGTTTTCGGCCAGGGCCAATTTTGAACCCACCACCTCCAGTATCTGGGGCTGGCGCCCTACTCCTTGAGCCACAGGCACCACCCAGTAGTTTCCTTTATTCTCTTCCACTTATGCACACGACCTTTTGTCATTGGAAGGTTTTAATTTCAAAGAGCCCTAGATTTAAAGCCTGCTTCGGTTGATTCACCTTTCAGTAAATTACTGATCACTCTGGTCCTCAGTTTCCTGATTTGTTAAATGGGCCTCCAGCTTGTGTGCCGGAGGTAGTGGAGGGGTGGAGAGAGAGACACAAAATGAATGCTGTTAGCCTCTCCACAATTAAAAGTGCCAAATGAATGGATGTACTGTGTGACCCCAGAAGCAATTTCAGCACATTAGGCACAATTTTTGAATGTGATTTATGAGATCTCAAGTAAAAATGTCAACTGATACCAGCTCATTCGGGGTTCTCTCCAAAGTACTTGGAGAGGTTTTGTTAAATCAGGACATTATAAAAATACTAGAGGAGGACAACTGTAGTTAATAATAATTTATTATATAATTTCAAAATAATTAAAAGAGTAGAATCAGAATGTTCCTGACTCAAAGAAAAGAAAAATGCTATAAGTGATGGATACCCCAATTACCCACAATTGCCCTGATTTGGTTATTACACATTGGATGCTTGTACCAGCATATGACATGTACTCTGTAAATATATTCAATGATTAGGTATGCAGAATAATAAAAAATACAATTTTAAAAAATAACATTTTAATTAGATAAATAAAAAAAATTTTTAATTTTAATTTTAAAATTCCTTAATGGTTACCCTTATTATAACATGTTTGTGGCTTAATAACATCAAGTATTAATCAATGCTCTGCCCTCCTCCCAAATGATTTAAAGACTTTCAAACCTAATAGCTCTCTGTACCTCTGAAATAGCTTGCATGTTATTGGTGAAACATTTGCGTTTCATGAAGTTTAAAGCTCATATTTAGTAATTAGTATCTTACAAAGCTGATGCTTATTTAGATTTACCCCACACTTCTATTTCTTTATTGACTATTCCTCTTGCATATCCCTCCTCCTTTACACACACTCTTTCATTCTAAGTCTGATCATTCAGGGACGCACAAGTGCAGCCCTCTAACAAATGTTTCCGTAGGGGTCTGTTAGTAGTAATTATTATACTCAGTTTTATAGTCTGAAAATATCTATTTTATACTCACTCTTCAATGATAGGTTGACTGGACATATAAAACTAGGTTGACAGTTATTTTCTTTCAGCACTCTGTGACTCTGTGTTATGTTTTTTTTTTATTTTTCTGGTTTCTCTTACTGTTATTAGAAAATAATGGGGACATCATTATTTTCTGGATTATCTACTTATTTTAAATATACCACCATTGTCCTTATTGTGTGTTAATCCCACTGCTACGTGCCTAGACATAACTCATTTTTGTTTATGCTGTTTAGTATTCCTGAAGATGAAGACCAGGAGGAGGAGTTTCTAAAGCCTTATGCAGAAGTGCTTGTGCTGCCTTTCTCCACTTTCCATCGTTTGTCAGTTATTTTCCCAATGTTTGTCCTGTCTGCTTACCCCTTATACCATCCTTTATTTAATAGCTTTCTTTAAACTGACTTCAAAAAACTTAAGTAAATATAGTATATATAGATAGAAAAAAATCTACAAAATCATGGGTTTAGCATGCCAATTATAATTTTATTAATGAAAATATAAGTGTCTTATAATTTATTTAAATAAAGATATGTTCATCATAATAAAATAGTTCACCTGCATCTTACCTACAGCACTTTGTAGAGCAGCAGTGCTCTAAGTCCTATGAAATAAGAAACACTCTTCTAGCATGACATCCTTTAAGTTCCTGCTCAGACTTACGAAGGGCAGTTTATTCACTGTCTGAAATTGTCTGCAGAGGTTCCGCATCTGGTTGGGGAGTTGTCTGATTCTGGGTAACCTGCTCTGTCATGCATCTGGCCACACCAGCCAATGGAAGCGGCTGACAGTGGTGGAAGTAGAGGCTGAGAACCGGGAGTAGCTGTTGACCGTCGCTTAGAGACATTCTGTCCGTCATGGACACTTCAGTTCATGTGGGAATGCTATGCTGAGGTCAGCATTCTTCCACCAAGAAACGGATGAATAAAGCAAGACTTTTCTGAAGTGTGCACTTGATACCAGGTTAAAAAAAACAGCAGAACACTGTGCCAACTTACCACTGCTCAAGCGAACCAAGGGTGGAAAAATTCATTTGCTGAAATGCTTTTAAAATGCTTTGCTTGATCAGAATATGTATGCAACGTGCTAATTGAGGAAGGGATAATTCCTTGGTCAGATTCCCACTCCAACTGGGATATTATCACTGTTTGAAGCACTGAAGAGACTGATATGCTAATAGCTTTAAATTGGTTCGCGTTCAAATTTCTAGGTGTTTGGGAAAACTAAACATGCTTTATCGTAATAGGCCCATTCTGTAAATGTGGCCTTAGGTACCACTTCTTGTGTTGAACAGCTCCTTCCACATCCAGGAGTGATGAGGTCCGGGCCTAGGAAGCTCGGTCTTCCTGGGTGGATGTGGCTATGTGCCACCTCACTGGGGCATTCTCCCCAGTGTGGCACCTGGCTGCTTAGCTGGTTTTATTTCAGTCTTTTGTGAAAAGTCTTATTTAAAAGTAGTTATAAAAAGGATCATTAATGCTCAAGAAAGTGAAATTTGTGCCAGGATTAAAGGATCCAAAGATGTCAGTAAAACATGGATATATAAAAAAATAACCTCCAGAGCAAGAATAAAATCAAACATGTCTGACCCCATTGCAGTGAAATGTACACCTGTGTATCAGATTAAAGAAGAGCAAACTGATGCAGAATAGTTTCCAATTCATGTGTTAAGAAAACCTATGGAAGTAGTGATGATCCAAGGGGATATAAATTAACACAAAAGAAAGATCTTTGGGAAACAGCAGTTCCTGTTCTCTAGTAAGAAAAAATAGGAAACAAAGAAAAATAAGCTTAAAACTAAAGAAAAAAAAAACAAAAAACAAAAAACTAATGCCTAGAAGTCAGAACTTCAATGCTCACGTATTTGGATTTCCTTTTGGTTGTTTTCCACTTTCTCAACGATTTCCTTCATTGTTTTCATCATCTGTATTTTAAATGCCCCTTCTGTCATTTCTAACATTCCTTTATAGGAGGAGTCCTCTGCTGTGGCTACCTCACGATCCCTAGAAGGGGTTACTCTGGACTGGTATTTCACGTTGCTAGGATTTTTCTGCTGATTCTTCTTCATGAGTGCTTTCTTGTATCTGTTTCCTTTCACTTCTTCTTGCTCTTTAAGTCACTGTGCCTTTGGCCTAAAGTTTTAATGAGTCCTTTTGGTACGGGATAAGAAGATTGAAGAGCAAGAAGGGAACAAAGATTTTAAACAGAAAGAAAAAAGAGAAAGAAGAGGGGGTGAATAAAAGGAAATATTGACAAGAGGAAGAAAGGCACCAAAAAAAGGAAACAGGAGTAATACAGGTGTATAGTTAGGGTACTAGGACCCAACCTGAAACCCCCCCAGCCTCTCGGGGTGCTGGGATGGGTTGTTCCCTCCAGGTCAACAGCTCTTGGCCAGACAGATCAGACACAGTACCCCCCTCCACCAGGTATAGATGAAAGATAAAAATACTATAAATCAAACCAAAACAAACAAACAAAAACCCTTAAGGGATAAAATTGGAGGAAAAAAAATAATAGGGGCAGAGGCCCTGACAAAAAAGAAATTCTGATTGTTAAAGAAGGCAAAAATGGAAGATTGTATTTAAACTAGAATAGTGAAAAAAGGGGAGAGAAAAGAGCAAAAAGATAAAAAAAATGTCAAGGAAAAAGGTTGAAATTAAAGAAGAAAACAAACAAACAAAAAAACCAATACCCCAAACCGAACAACCAAACAGTATATATATCCTGCTGAATATTATCTGGGCAACAGGCGATCTTCTGAGGTCTGAGACATTGATTGCAATATTAATAACAGCTGTTCGAGATGGCGCCTGGAGGCCCTGCTGGTCTCTCACACCCTGCAGGCTTGGGAGCCCACATGTCTCTTCAGCCCACTTAAAAGACACTCCAAACTATAAACGTTGCCCAAGCAGAAGCTTTCCAAGGAGAGCACTTATTGCCGGGATCTCTCCTGGCGTGGCTGCCTGCTTATCCAGTGGCCAAATCCAGACTCCCTCTATGCCCCTGAGGGCCGAAGCTGTTAATCTGCCAAACACTTGGATCTCTGCACTTCCCCAGTGACTTAGTCCTGGCTTTTGGGCAGCTCAGTCACTAAATTACTCCGCCAAGGTCTCTGGCCCATCCAAGTGCTGCAACATGCAGGGGCAGCTCTCCCACAGCAGCTGTGTGGGCAGCCCACAGCTGAACGATATTAGCTCCCCTCCGGCTCAGCAGCTCAGACTGGGTTCCCAGACATCACTGAAAGTCATCTGCACACCCGCTCAGGATCTCCCAAGGCAGTTCAATGGAGTGCCCAAGTCCAAAAAACCAAAACGGCCCACAGGGCAGGCTTTTCCTGCTTACAGTCTTGCTGTTGCAATGGTTACAGCTGCAGGCAGCCTCCGAACAAACGAACCCACCACTTGCCAGTTTTCCGCCGCTTCTGTCCTCCTCATGAGGTCCAGAAGTCTCTCACTGACTTCCTGTGTCACCAAAGGGAAGCCTCTGGGCAAAACCCCCAGCCAGAGATGCCTGGAGTCTTCTCTCCCCACTCTCACTGCGCCCTGCTGCACAGATGCTGCTTCTCGGCCGCTGTTGGTCTACCTCAATGCTCATTTTTAAAAACAGAGAAGGCAGTTAGTAATCCCTTGCCTTCCCCCCTCCTGGTGACTTCTCCCATATCAGGAACATAGAGATGAAAGAAAATAAGCTGTTTCCGCTTGAAAAAATAGCATAGCCTAAGAATTCACATTTTGAGAGAGCAAACCTTCACATTCTCTTTTTTTTTTTTTTTTAATTTTTTAAATTTCTTTATTAAATCATAGCTATGTACATTAATGCAATTATGGGGTACAATGTGCTGGTTTTATATACACTTTGAAATACTTTCATCAAACTGGTTAGCATAGCCTTCACCGCATTTTCTTAGTTATTGTGTTAGGACATTTATATTCTACACTTAGTAGATTTAACATGTACCCTTGTAAAATGCACCATAGTTGTGGTCCCCAGAGCCCCACGATCTTGATGGAGCAGCTGTCCTCTCCTCAGTGTCAGCTACAGACCAGCATGTTGGTTGTGCTCTGCACGCCAAACTGACCCTCTGTTGGAAAGCTGGGTAAGTGACTCTTCCAGGTCATCGAGGAAGGGGTGTATACTGGTCTACTAGGACTGCCATCACAGGGTACACAAACAGGGTGGCTTAAATAACCGAAATTTATTCCTTACATTTCTGGAGGCTAAACGTGCGAGGTTTTCACAGCGCTGGCTTCTCCTGAGGCCTCTCTACCTGACTTGTTAAAGGTTCTTTACACTCTGCTTCACCTCATCCTCCCACTGTGTCTGTCTCCTCTTCTCATGAGGACACCCAGTAGATAGGACGAGGAGCCCCCTTGAAGATTTCACTTTCCCGTAATTCCTTCTTCATAGGCCCTATCTTCAAATACACTCACTTTCTGAGGTACTGGGCAATGGAACCTCAACTTACAAATTTTGAGGTGAAAACAGTTCAGTCTGTAACAGGATAATTTGGACAAACATCCATAAATGTCCTAGTAGAGGCACTCTCTACAAGTTCTTGTAGTCAAGGACTATTTAGATAACCTATAAATGTTATCTAAGCCAAATTACTTAATATGTTTAGATAACCTAACATTTAGATAACCTATAAATTGTTATCTAAGCCAAATTACTTAATATGTTTTCCTAAAATTAATAGTTGACTAGTAAGATATCAGAATTTCTTAGGAGATGAATATTTTAGGATTTTGAGATCCTCTTGTATTAACAACATCCTCAAAACAGAATTCAAGAATCTTAATTGAATATAAAGTGTTGGTGAATATTCAGTAATGATCGTGTTGATTCTGCTCATGGCTGGGAATAATCAACATTGTTAAAATGTCTACCCTTCTCAAAGCAATCTACCAATTCAATGCCATCCCTATTAAAATACCAACATCGTACTTTCAAGAGTTGGAAAAAATAATTCTTCATTTTTTATAGAACCAGAAAACCCCCCATGTAGCAAAAGCAGTTCTTATCAATAAAAACAAAGCTGGGGGCATCAGCATACCAGACTTTAGGATGTACTACAAGGCCATAGTGGTCAAAACAGCATGGTACTGGCACAAAAATAGAGACATAGACACTTGGAATTGAATAAAAAACCAGGAAATGAAACTAACATCTTACAGCCACCTAATCTTTGGTAAACCAAACAAGAACACCACTGGGGGAAAGACTCCCTATTCAATAAATGGTGCTGGGAGAACTGGATATCCACATGTAAAAGATTGAAACTGGACCCACACCTTTCTCCACTTAACAAAACTTGATTCAAGATGGATAAAAGACCTAAATTTAAGGCATGAAATGATAAAAATCCTTAAAGAAAGCAAAGGAAAAACACTTGAAGATATTGGTCTTTGGAAAGACTTTATAAATAAGACTTGCATGGCAATTACAACAACAAAAATAAACAAATGGGACTTAATTAAACAAACGCTTCTGTACAGCTAAGTAAAAAACAACCAAAGCAAATAGACAACCTACATAATGGAAAAGGATATTGGCATATTTTGAATAAGACAAAAGATTGATAACTAGGATCTATAGAGAACACAAATAAATCCACATGAAAAAGAGCCGATAATCCCATTTATCACTGGGCAAGAGAGATGAATAGAACCTTCTCTAAAGAAGACAGAGGAAAGGCTTGAAAACATGAAAACATGCTCATTATCCCTAATTATTAGAGAAATGCAAATGAAAACCACCCTGAGATACCATCTAACCCCAGTGAGAATGGCCCACATCACAAAATCTCAAAACTGCAGATGCTGGCATGGATGTGGAGAGAAGGGAATATTTTCCACTGCTGGTGGAATGCAAACTAATACAACCTTTTTGGAAGGAAACATGGAGAATCCTCAAAGAACTCAAGTTAGACCTCCCATTTGAACTTGCAATCCCATTACTGAGCATCTACCAAGAAGGAAAAATATCCTTTTACCATAAGGACACTTGCACTAGACTGTTCATTGAAGCACAATTTACAATCACCAAAATGTGGAAACAGCCTAAATGCCCTCCAACCCAGGAATGGATTAACAAGCTGTGGTGTATGTATACCATGGAATACTATTCAGCTATTAAAAAAGATGGAGACTTTACAGCCTTTGTATTAACCTGGATGGAAGTGGAAGACATTATTCTTTGTAAAGCATCATAAGAATGGAGAAACATGAATCCTATGTACTCAATTTTGATATGAGGATAATTAAGGACCTAGTATATGGTGGGGGTGGGGGAAGGGGAGAGCAGAGAGAGAGAGAGAGAGAGAGAGAAGGGGGTGGGGTAGAGGAAAGGAAGAGCAGAGAGAGGGAAGGAGGGAGGGGGTGGAGGTCTTGGTGTGTGACATACCTTATGGTGTAAGACACAATTAAGAGGGACTTTACCTAACAAATGAGTGTAACCTGGTTTCTTGTTCCCTCGATGAATCCCCAACAATAAAAAAATTAAGAAAAAAATATGAACAAAAAAACCTTCATGAGTGTGGAAATCTTGGTAATCTAAATGAAAACCAATCATTTTTCTATATTTACAGAAAAAAAACCCCCAAAAACTTGTGTTGAAATGGCTTAAAGCCAGTTTTGAGGAACTCAAGTATTTCTTACTGTGGAAAAACAGCTACCTCAGGAAATATTTCTTCATGATTCTTTCAACACCTAAACCATGTATCTGATTCTTTGAAAAGGGTTTTGTTTTTAGATGGCCAACTATGGATAATAAATAAATATAATCACAAATGGAAACCCAAAATTTAAGAAGTTTTGAAAGATGAATTTTAAATGAGAGATTGAAAATGACATTAACACCAATAATTTTTTAACATATTATTTTTCTTGATTTCTTCGAGGGCAAAGTTTAAGTCCAAATCTCAAAGTAGGGTTGGATATAGTTCTGTCTGATATTGGGCACTTTCATCTCTTTGTGCTTTTGAGCTTCTTTATGCAAAGTGCCCTGTGGGAGGCTTGTTTCAGACCTAGGGATCCGAGCAGAAGGCAACAGGGAAATACATATTATGCACGTGGGCTCACACACACACACACTCACACACACACTTCCTTAGACTATACTTCTGCATTCTCTAAAGAGAAGAGGGTACTACTTCCTAAAGGCCAGTGTTTGCATGCTTTCTAGACTTCTGAGAACTAGGGAAAGTTCGAGTTAGCAGAGAATGAGGCTTACTAGGGATGAGATATTTTTCTCATTTTTTCTTTTGTAAAAAAATAGAAAGTGAAAACAAAACAAAATATATACTTAACATTGGAGATATAATTTTATTATTTTCAAGAAAATGCAATATTCTAGATTAAGTTTTACCTTGATAAAAATTGCTGACATTAAAAACCATAAAAGCCAGCTATTTCTTGGAACCCTTTAAATATAGAGATATAATTCTTAATCTCATAATAAAATATTAGGGGCCCCTCTGCTCAGCTACACATTGACTTTATTTCTTTTACTTCTTATTAAACTGATTGTACAATAGATGCATTTAAAAACGTCTCCTGAGAAATCATAATTATAGTTTGGCGTGGCAACCTATGGCAGTGCTTGATATCAAATAAAAATTTGCTTTTAAAATGATATGCGTGTATCTCCCAAATACCTCATTTCTTGTTTTTATGCATGTTATGGAGGAATTCATTTGTGGTGAAGGTATTCACAAATCTACAGCAATGCTATTCTTTCTGATTTTTATATAGAGCTTCTTATCTAATGATCTCAAAATGCAATACAAACATAGCCTCGTCTGCTTGCACAGTACTAATCATTACCTACATTCTTGCTTTACAAATGGAGGGAGGGAAGCAAAGAGGGTGGGCATGATTTTAAACAGAAGTCCCTGAATTTGGAAAGATGGCAGGGAGAAAAGATTCTTCTCAGACCCGAGTTGCTGTGGGAGCGCCCAGACCAGCAGGCTTTTTCACACGGGAGGGAACAAAACATCTTCCATCACATGTCCTCAATGCAATGGGCAAGGTCAAAATAGCAAAACGCAGTTATGGAGACACCATCTATAGAGAGCAAATTTTAAGAAAGATCTTTACAAAATCAAGGAAGAGAAAGTCAAGGAGAGAGCAGGAGAACACGACACTCGCTGCACGTGTGTTTTCACCAGATAAGTTGGATCAACAGTCACGTGAGAGGGAAAGGATAAATTGTGGGGCACACAGAAAAATGTCCACCTGAGCGTTTGTCACCCCTTGGTCTGATGAGGAATTCGCCGACGGAGCAGAGCGGCAGGCTCAGCTCTGGGTTTGCGCTTTGCCTCCGGACCCTTCAGGGAGCCATAAAACGCGCCTCCTCGCTTTGCTGCTTGGATGACTTCAGAGCTGTTCTCTGCAGATGAGTTTCTCTAATGGCCAAGTTCTAACTGAATTGCGAGCTCACTGGGTGCAGAGGGAGGGCAGTGGAAGGAGCAGCCCGGCAGAGAGCTCACCTGGCGCTGGACAAGGGGCTCTGCTCGGGCAGGACGGGGCCGGGGCTCCTGGGGCACCTGTCCTCATCCCTGTCACCCACCTGACATGGGTGAGAACCCCAACGGGCAAGTCTTAACATACCACTTGCTTGATTTCAAGATGGTAGTAGGGTTTTTTTCCCCCTGAGTTCTCTTTTGACCCCTGCTGGTTAGCATGTCAGAGAGTTTTTTTCCACTTGCTTCAGTCAGTCACCATGCCCTTGACTGAATGTGTGTGCACCTTTTACAGGTGTCATTAGAGTACCAGTAGGTACCACATTATTTTCATTTTGTCTTTTAGAAAGGCTACTCCGTGAACTCCTGCAGGCCAAGGTTAGGTCAGTGCTGCTTGTCGTGTGTTGCTCATGTTCAGTACTGCACTTACAGCATGTGGCAAGTCATAAACAGGTCCCGGGGAAAACAGTTGACAGGAATGCCACACCTGTCTACCAAGAACTGACTCTCGGATGGGTCTTTGCTTTGAGTAATTTTTTTTTAAATTAACTCATAGCTGTATACATTAATGCAATCAGGGGCACATGATCATATACAATTTGAAATATCTTCATTCAAATGTGCTTTTTTAACCATTTCCTTAGGAAACGATGATTTCATTTGCACGCTGGATCTGAAGGTGGACAAACTACAGTGTACAGGAGGCCATATTTATCAGCTAAGCTTCCAACTCTCAAAAGGGAGAGTTGCTCCAGGGACTTTGGTTTCTTCTAAGTATTTGATTTTCTATGAGAATAACAGAATTTATTTCTGTTATTTCAGAAAATAATTTCAGAAAATAAAAGGAGCTTAGGTATTCCTTAACATGTGGACTTTACAAATGGCAGAAATGAGGCTTAGAGAAATGAGGCCATGACATCAGTTGATGGCAAAGCCAGAACTTGATTGAATTCAACCTTGTGTCTCTCCTTTGTTTATAATGTGGGCCTTTTCTTCGGCAGGCACTGTGCTAGTTGCCTTAAAGGTGAAGTGGATGAGACAGATGGAAGCCCCAGAGAGCTGAACTTTACTGGGTTCTGTCTTCTTTGAATGGAGGGGCTGTCTCAGCAGGATGTTAGCTTCCTGATGGAGGGTATCCATGATTTAAAGCAATGCTTCAAAAATATAAATTCCTAGGTAACTGTTTTGAATCCTAGTTCATTCTTTCACTTTTAGCACGATCATTTGCAAGGAAAGCTATCTTAAACTAGCTTTACTAACATATCCCTCTTCCCAGTCTTCTCGTTTGTTTGAAGTTTCTTGATAGTAGGAGTTACTATTCCAGTAGTTTATTAGTTTCCTTTGGCTGGTTTTTGTTTTTTCTTTTTACTTTTAAAAAACTTTAACAGATTCAGGGAGTACAAGTAGAATTCCATTACATGTATATATTGTATAATGGTGAAGTCTGGGCTTTTAGCATACCCATCACCTCAGTAGTTGCATTGCACCACATAGGTAAATTTTCATCCATCATTACCCTCATTTTGAGTCTCCAAAGTCCATTATACCACTCTGTCTGCCCTTGTGTAGCCATAGCCTAACTCCCACTTGTAAATGAGAATATATCACACTTATTTTTCTATTCCTGGTTACTTCACTTATGATAATGGTCTCCAGTTTGCTCCAAGTTGCTGCAAAAGCTATTATTTCATTCTTACCACTGAGTCATAAGTACCCCATGGACTATACAGTAGAACCTCAATAGTTGACCACGACATTGACCACCTCCTTACATTGGCCTAATTTTCATAGACTGGATATGTACCATGTGTACTCACCAGTAGAAGGCCTAGTTCCTTATGTTGATTACCTCTGTATGCCGACAAGTTTGTTACAGTCCCTTGGGTAGTCAATTTACAGAGGTTCTACTGTATATACCACATTTTCTTTATCTAGTAATTGGTTGATGAGCACTTAGTTTGATTCTACATTTTTATGATTATAAACTATGCTGCAATTAATATGCAAATTCAGATGTCTTTTTGATATAATGATTTCTTTTTCTCTGGGTTGATACCCAGTAGTGGGATTGCAGGACTGAAAGTTAGATCTATTTTTAGTTCTTTGAGATATCTCCATATTAATGCCACAGAGGTTGTACTAATTTACATTTCCACAAAAAGTCTGTAAGTGTTCCCTTTTCAACACTTCAGTACCAACATCTATTGTTTTTTTTGACTTTTTAATGATGGCCATTCTAATTGGAGTATGATGGTATCTCATTGTGCTATCAATTTGCATTTCTCTGATGATTAGTGTTGTTGAGTGTTTTTTCATATTCTTTTTGGCCATCCATATATCTTCTTTTAAAAATTTCTGTCTGTGTCATTTACCTACTTTTTAATTGAGCTGTTTACTTTTTTTCTAATTGATTTGTTTGAGTTCCTTGTAGATTCTGGATATTGGTTCTTTTATGGACACATAATTTGTGAATATTTTCTCCCATTTCATATGTTATCTATTTACTTTTTTGATCATTTCTTTTGCTATAAAAATACCTCTTATTTTAATTAAAATTCATTTTTTCCCATTTACTTTGGGGTCTTAGGCATAAATCCATTGTTCAGAAGAGGATTTCCTACATTTTTATCTAGAATTTTTATAATTTTAGGTCTTACATGTAAATCTTTAATCTGTCATAAATTAATTTTTGTACATGGTGAGGGATAGAATCATTCTTTCATTCTTCTGTATATGGCCAGCCAATTTTCAAGCACCATAGGACATCCTTTCTCCAGTGTCTGATTTTGTCTGCTTTGCCAAAGATCAGTTGGTTGTAGGTATGTGGTTTTATTTCTGAATTCTCTACTATGTTCCATTGATCCATGTGTCTACTTTTATGCAAGTACTATATGTTGACCAGTTTGTTACAGTCTCCTGGGTAGTCAACATTGTTTTTGTTGCTATAGCCTTGTAGTATAATTTTAAGTCAGGTAAGAGATTCCATGGGAAGAAGTTGTGGAGCAGAATAAGAAGGAGGAAGTATCAGCAGAGGTCAATCCCTCAGCGGTTTGGAGTCCAGCCAAAAGAATAAGTGGAGTGTTCTTTTTTTTGTTTGTTTTCTGCCTGTCTCACATCTCTGGTAGTCAGTAGTCTCCCAAGCTGCTGGAGAGCCATTCTCCCCTCATCAGCCCCAAATCTGCTGTCACCAGTGAACTGGGAGCCTCTTGAAGATGAAGTATCTCCTCCATCCTCCTTAGGGTGCTTCCAGTCACCACAGCCCCCATCCAAGACAGTAGGTACCATTGCTTCTCCACCCACTGTGCATCTCTGTGCTTCCTAGGGGGCTTCAGCCCCTCAGTTTTTGTCTTGCTTGTTCCCACACAAACATTTCCTAATTCTAGTGCAGACTATGGGAGCCACAGAGGCTTGTGAGTCAAAGGGGCTTGTATGACACTAGAACCAGGACATTTTGGGTGGGCTGCTTCCAGGAGACAGGCACAGAGAAGACCAGACTGCTAGCTTTACTCCATCATGGACCTTTACTCCCCTTCCCTCTGCCCCTCTCTGGTTCTGCTTGCCTGGCTATTCCATCAAAGCCAATCATACCACAAAGTGGAGGGACACCAAACATGTTTGAACACCCCACAGACAACTCAGGACCAGCACATTTCTTCTCAGCATAGTCAAGGATAGATCTCTGGGGACTCAGGGATAGGCCAGATCCTGAACCCCCAGGACTCAGTCATGTTTCTTGGATGCACAGAGGGAAGATTTGTGAACTAATCTCAGGAGGCAAGAGACTAAAAAAGGAGGCAGAACTAAAAAAAGAGTAGAGTATGGGCCCCTGCCTCAGTGTACTAGCAGAGCACCACTCACTCCACAGGAAGGATGTGCTCTCAGACCAGGACAAGATCCTGGACAGGGAAGCTCCCAGCACACAGCTTCATGGTGGGGGGCCTCTGGTAGCTTGATCCTCCTGCCTGCTGAGAGATGCCAGAGGGAGAGAGTAGAGCAGATGAGGGGGAAGAAGAGTGAAACCTGCTCCTGACAGACAGACTGTGAATCTTATACGGCCCCACCTTCACAACAGAATTTCTGGCTGGATGGGGCCAACTCAGCTCCTCCCTGATGGCTTTCCCTAGAAGCTGGGAGCAGATCTTTGATTATGCCAAAGAGCTACCCTACCAGCTTTTATGGAGCCCAAGGAAAGGCTTACCTAGCTCAGATTCACCCAGCCTTACTCCCCCACCTGCTTCTTCTGTGGCATAAAATAAGGATTCATCTGGAAGTTCTGAGACCCCACTTAACTGCTAGAGCACTTGAGTGCTTTTCATGAGGGGCTAGACCCATTCATAGCTACAAACAAGAATAGCTTATTCTGGTAAGTGATACCAACTACCAGGGGGATCAATTTACACAGTACTTTACAGCATTTACTGACTCAATTACACAGAGTGTGGTTTATTTTTACCCACAAGAAGCATCGACTACCTCAGAGATTAAATTGAGTATGCCAATACAATTCACACTGTAAAGAAGACTGCAGGCCTAAGGAAAGAGAAAGAATTACAAAAATCTCTATCCTCCTTCATCAATGAGAGACTGAGAATCTGCCTTCACATATAGCTCGCCACTGCTATAGCAAACAAACAACTGGTAATCAAGATAACCAACACATTATGAATATCTAAAACCAAGGAATCAATCCAGAACTTAGATAGCTATCCAAGCACCCACAAACAAAGTCAAAAGTTCTTATCCAACATATGCCATAGACACCCCTCTACAAGTGAGATCAAACAAAAACCCCATCTAAACAAAATAAAATCCCCAAATAAGAAATGATAGTGTTCCAGATGAGAAAGAATCAGTGAAAGAACTCCAGAAGTATGAAAAATCAGAGCAAAAGGATATCCCAAAAGGGAAGACCCACCCTCTAGCAATGGACACCAACCAAAATGAAGATACTGAAATGATAAAGAATTACAAATATAGGTTGTAAGGAAGCTCAATGGAATCCAAGAGAAAATGGAAAACCAACTCAAGGAAACTAGAAAAATAATTTAGCAAAGGTTGAAACATTTATTCTAGAGATGGAAATACTAACAAAAAACAAAATAGAACTTCTGTAAATGAAAAATTCATTTAAAGAAATACAAAACACAGTGGAATGTTTTATGAGTAGATTAAACTAGGCAGAAAAAGGATTTCAGAGCTTGAAGGTAACTCTTTTGAATTAAATCAGTCAGTCAAAAATAAAGAACAGAGAATTAAAAGGAATGAACAAAGCCTACAATAAATCTGAGATTATGTAAACAGCCAAATATAAGAGTCATAGGCATCCCTGAGGGTGAAGAAGAGAATTCCCAAGGGCTAGAAAATCTACTTGAGGGAATAATTTGAGGAAAAGTTTCCTGGTCTTGCTAGTTATATAGACATCCAGGTATAAGAAGTTAAACAAATGCCTGGGAGAGTCACTGGAAGGAGGGAATCACCAAGACACCTGGTCATCACACTGGCTGAAGTCAATACGAAGGTGGAGCTGCTGTGAGCTGTGAGACAAAAACATCAAGTAACTTGCAAAGGAAACCCAACAAGCTAACTGCAACCTTCTCAACTGAGACCTTAAAATCCAAAAGGGATTGGGGCTCTATTTTCAGTCTTCTTAGTTGAAGAACAACCATCAACTTAAAATTTTGTATTCTGCAAAACTAAGTTTCATAAATGAAGGAGAAGTAAAGACTTTCAAGGCAAGCAAACACTGAGAGAATTTGTCAAGACCAGACCTGTTCTGTAAGAAATACACAGAACCATGTTATTCATAAATCAGCACAAGAGATGCCTATCAGTGTAAAACCACCCAAAAGCTGCAGTTCAGAGCTCATATAAAACAGTAATGCAAGAGGTAAAACAAAATAGTAATTGTCCAACAGGATAAACAGATCAGCATCCCACATATCAATTCTATCCATCAACCTGAATGGCTTGAATTCCCCACTCAAGAGACATAGACTGAATAGATGAAAAAATGCAAGCCAAGCATCTACTATCTCTAGGAAACACATCTAACAATTGAAACCAAATTGAAGCAAATTGAAACCAAAAGAAAGCTGGTGTAGCCATTGTCATATCAGATAAATTGACTTTAAACCAACAATAGTAAAGAAAGACAAAAATGGTCATTATATAAAGGTAAAGAAAGCAATTCAACAAGAAGCTATAACAATCTTATATATTTATATACCTAACACAGAAGCACTGAGATTCATAAAGCAAACCTTACTAGATCTAAGCAAAGAGATAATAAAAGCTTCATAATTTCTGAGGGCTTTATTTTATTTATTTATTTTTTAATTAAATCATAGCTGTGTACATTAATGCGATCATGGGTCACCACACACTGGTTTTATAGACTGTTTGACACATTTTCATCATACTGGTTAACATAGCCTTCCTGGCATTTTCTTAGTTATTGTGTTCAGACATTTATATTCTACATTTACTAAGTTTCACATGTACCCTTGTAAGATGCACCACAGGTGTAATCCCACCAACCACACTCCCTCCCCTCCCTCTCCCCCTTCCCCATATTCTTACGTTATAACTGGGTTATATCTTTCATATAAAAGCCATAAATTAGTTTCATAGTAGGGCTGAGTACATTGGATACTTTTTCTTCCATTCTTGAGATACTTTATGAAGAAGAATATGTTCCAGCTCCGGGAGAAGATATTTGCACATTATGTCTCCAACAAAGGTTTAATAACCAGAATCCACAGAGAACTCAAACGTATAAACAAGAAAAGAACAAGTGATCCCATTGCAGGCTGGGCAAGGGACTTGAAGAGAAACTTCTCTGAAGAAGACAGGAGCATGGCCTACAGACTTATGAAATTTCCAAGGACTTTAATACCCCACTGACAGATGAAGATCTACTTGGACAGATCATCCAAGCAGAAAGTAAATAAACACAGAACTTAAACAGGACTTTAGAACAAATTGGCCTAACAGACATTTATAGAACATTTTATCCCCAAAGTATGGAATATACATTATTTTCATCCACACATGAACATTTTTCAAGAAAGATCATATTTTACTCCATAAAACATATTTCAACAAATTAAAAAAAATAGAAATCATACAATGTATCTTCTCAGACAACAATGGAATAAAACTAGAAATCAAATACAAGAGACACACTCAATTCTATACAAATCATGGAAATGATTATCAGGTCAACAATGACATTAAGATATAAATCAAAAATTTCTCATCTTGAATGACAAAGGGACACAAGCTATCAACATCTATGGGATTCAGCAAAGGCAGTCCTCAGGGAGAATTTCATAGGCTTACATGCCTAGATCAAAAACCCCTGAAAGATCACAAATCAATAATTTAATGACATGTCTCAAGGAATTAGAAGAAGAAGAGCAAATGAAACCCAAAGCCAGGAAAAGAAAAGGAAAAATTAAGGGCAGAGTAGAACTTAATTAAATGGAAAACAAACAAACAAAAAATGCAAAGGATCAATGAAACAAAAAATTAGTTCTTTGAAAACCTCAACAAAATTTATAGGCCTCATGCTAGATTATCCAGGAATAGAAGAAAAAGGAATGATAAAGGAAATATTACAACTGATACCACAGAAATACAAAATACTATCTGTGAATACTATGAAAATCTCTACACAAATAAACTCAAAGATAAATGCCTGGAAACATATAACCTCCCAAGACTCAGTCAGGAAGAATAGAGCTCCTGAACTTTCCAAAAATGGGCAACAAGATTGAAGCACTAATAAAAAAAAGCTTCCAACTACATACACACACACACACACACACACACACACACACACGACCAGACCAGATGGATTTCCAGCTGAATTTTACTAGAATTACAAAGAAGAGCTAGTACCCATACTGCAGAAATTATCCCATAACATTGAAAAGGAGAGAATCCTCCCCAACTCATTTTATGAAGCCAATATCACCTTGATACAAAAGCCAGGAAAGGACACAACAATAACAACAAAATGCAGACCAATGTCTCTGTGAATATAGATTAAAAAAAAAATCTTCAATAAAATGCTAGCAAACTGAATTGAACAGCACATAAAAAAGTAAACCACCATGACCAAGTGGACTTCATCCCAGGGATATAAGGATATTAAACATATAGAGTTCAATAAATGTGACCCAACATATTAACTGAAGCAAAAACAAGGACCATATGTTCATCTCAATAGATGCAGAAAATACATTCAATAAAATCCAGCACCCTTTCATGATAAAAACCCTCAACAAATCAGGCATAGAAGAAGCATACCTCAAATCATAAAATCCATATATGACAAACCCACAGCCAACACCATACTGAATAGGGAAAAGTTGAAAGCATTATTTCTAAGAACTGGAACAAGAAAAGGATGCTCACTGTCACCACTTCTATCCAATATAATGCAGGAAGTCTGAGCCAGAGCAATCAGGCAAGAGAAAGCCATAAAAGCTATTGAAATCATGAAAGAGGAGGTCAAACTATTACTTTTTGCTGATTATATTATCTTTTGATACTCCTAGAATTGATAAATAAATTCAGAAAAGTCTCAGGGTACATCTTTTATGTTTACATGGATGGAGCTGGAACATATTCTTCTTAGTAAATTATCTCAAGAATGGAAGAAAAAGTATCCAATGTACTCAGTACTTTTATGAAACCAATTTATAATTACATTTTCTTATGAAAGATAGATCACAACTGTAGCATAGGATGAAGGAGAGAGGAGGAGGGGGATGGGAGGAGTGAAGGAAGGTTTGATAGAGGGAGGGTATACGGGAGGACCACACTTATGGAGCATATTGCAAGGGTACAAATCAAATTTATCAAGAATAGAACATAAATGTCTTAACACAATAATTAAGTAAATGAGGTGAAAGCTATGTTGATTAGTTTGATGTAAGCACTTCAAATTGTATAAAAAATTGTACCCCCCAAATGCACAAATGTATTCATGATCTATGTGTATATGACTTAATAAAAAGAAAAAAAGTAAATAAAGTCTCAGACTATAAAATTAATTTAAATAAATTAATAGCATTCCTATACACTAATAACAGGCTGGGAGTCAAATCAAAGATTCAATGTCATTTACAATAGCCACAAAGAAAGTAAAATATTAAGGAATATATTTAACCAAGGAGGTGAAAGAGTTCTACAAAGAGAACTATGAAGCACTAAGGAAAGAAATCACAGATGACACAAACAATGGGAGAACATGTCATGCTCAGGGAGTAGTAGAATCAACATTTTAAAATGTCCATACTGCCCAAAGTATGTATAGATTCAATGCAATCTCCATCAAAATACCAATGTTATATTTCACAGATCTGGAAAAAATAATCCTATGCTTCATTTGGAACCATAAAAAAGCATGAATAGCCAAAACAATATTAAGCACAAACAACAAATATGGAGGCATCACATTACCAGGCTTCAAAGTATACCACAAGGCCATAGTAATGCAAACAACATGGTATTATCACCAAAATAGAGACATAGTCAATGGAATAGAAAAGAAAACCCAGATACACAACCATCTACAAACAGCCAACTGATCTTTGACAAAGCAGACAACAATATACACTGGGGAAAAGAATCCCTATTCAATAGTTGAATAGCCCACATGCAGAAGAATGAAACCAGATCTGTATCTCTCACCACCCACAAAAACTAATTAAAAATGGATAAAAGACTTAAATGTAAGGCATGAAACCTAAGAATGCTATAAGAAAATGTTGGAAAAACTCTTGTAGGTATCAGCTTATGCAAAGAATTTATGAAATAGACCTCAAAGGCAATCACAGCTGCAAAAAAAAAAAAAAAAAAAAGCAAATAAATGTGACTGATAAAAAGCTTTTTTATAGCTAAAAAAAAAAAATATTGAACAGCAAATAGACAACCTACAGAATAGGAGAAAGTATTCACAAGCTATGTATCCAATAAAGGGTTTATAATCATAATCTACAAAGAGCCCAAGCAAATTAGCAAACAACCCTATTTAAAAGTGGGCAAAAGGCATGAATAGAAGCTTTTCCAAAGAAGATAGACAAATTGGCAATAAACATATGAAATATGTTCACTGTCACTAATCATGAGGAAAATGTAATTTATTTTATTTTATTTTTTTATATTTATAAATTCCTATTTTTTAAAATTTATTTTGTTTTTTATTAAATCATAGCTGTGTACATTAATGTGATCATGGGGCACCATACACTAGTTTCATAGACAGTTTGACACATTTTCATCATACTGGTTAACATAGCCTTCCTGGCATTTTCTTAGTTATTGTGCTAAGACATTTACATTCCACATTAACTAAGTTTCACGTATACCCTTGTAAGATGCACTGCAGGTGTAATCCCACCAATCCCCCTCCCTCATCCCCCCTCCCTCCCCTCCCTTTCCCCCTTTCCCCTATTCTTAGGTTGTAACTGGGTTATAACTTTCATGTGAAAGCCATAAATTAGTTTCATAGTAGGGCTGAGTACATTGGATACTTTTTCTTCCCATTCTTGAGATACTTTACTAAGAAGAATATGTTCCAGTTCCATCCACGTAAACATGAAAGAGGTAAAGTCTCCAT
>CAUYPK010148511.1:0-19316 GCA_963574355.1 Loris lydekkerianus | reverse complement strand
CTCCTCAGAAGCAGCATAACAAAATCCAAACTTGGCAAAGAGCCACAGTATACAAATAATGATAAGAGGCAAAGAGCCGAAATTCATTTTGGCCGGGAACTGCATGCGGCTCTAGCCGCATGTTCGCCACCCCTGTTCTTGAGTGTTAATTGCCACTCCTGTGATCTGTGTAAGTGGCCTAATTTTTTGATATCCTACTGTTGGACTGTGTTCTCTGTCCCATGTTGTGTTTGTGTTAAAACCATAACAACTTAAAATAAGTAAAAGGTAAACTAGTTTGATTAAAATAACTAGTTTACAACATAGTTTAATTGAGAAATATAAGCCAAATAAAAATTATGACATAAAGATTTTGGCCTTCCCCCAATAAATATATGAAAGAGATCTAGAGTTAGTCTGGGGTCTTGGTCTTTACTGAAGCCTCACAATAAGGAGCAAAGATCCTTCCTCCCATGTTCTTAAAACTTTAAATCGGTTTCTGTCTTTTCATTTTCCTTCATTCTCCCATTTCTGCCAAGCACACACACACAAAAAAAAAGCACTCTGAAATTTGGGACTGATTCCCCAACAGTTGTAAGCAAAAAAAATTTCTTTTTGCAAATTACTCAATAATCTATAAAATTTTCTGCACATTTTTTCTCTTCACTTCTCAAAGTATTCTGGATATTTGTCTGTACTAATGCCTAAAGAGCTACTTACTCTTTAAAGTTGCATAATAACTACTGTATTAGATACCACATTTGCCTTATCAGAAACTTAAGGTTATTTATACAGCTTCAAACTTTTGCTGTTATGTAGCTGTGAACAAATTTATATGTATGAAATTTTGCACAAAGGTATCTACTGATGTGGTTTCAATTCTTAAAAGGAGATTTCTTCTATGATATATTCAATTTTTTTGCACCATGTTGATCTTTTTCTTCAGAAGCACCACAATTTCTACATTGTATTGCCTTTGCCTCTCTTTCATAACTATCGTTTTCTCTGTATTAATATTTTACTCTGTGTTTGTTTCCATTTCATTTTACCTGCTTTCCTTATTCCCATCCTTTCTGTCACTGAATGTTTTGTCCTTTCAGGGTTTATCTCACCATAACTTTTCCTGATGTCTTTAATCTTATTTTAAACTGTTTAATAAAAATTTATTTTAATTTTTGCACACGTGGTGATATATTTTGTTACAAGTTCATCTGTTCTGTGAAACTTTCAGGTAAATTGTTTCTTTTTAGTCTATAATTTGATTTTTATTGATGTATATTATACACATATTGGGGGGGTACATGTGGTATTTTGTTACCTATGTGCAATGTGTAATAATCAAATAAGGATAAATGGGATACCCATTCAAATATTTATTTTTTTCTCACATTGGACACCTTACAATTTTACTTAAGTATATTTATATCCATAATGCTTGCTTCATTTAAAAAAAGTCTTGTTTTTAAATAAAATGAGTTCTTGTTGAATCAATAATTTTCTTGAGGCTTATGTGGGAAGGGATTAACACCATGTTCCAGGCTAGCAGAAAACTTTTCTTATGCACCAAGTTTAGGTCATGTGGGTCTTCTTTTTGTTTACTTTTTACCAAGAAATGCAACTATAGTACTGTTTGCAAAGTATTTCTACTCTCCCTTGGAGCAATAATCATCTCTTCCTATAAACAGGAGTTTGATTCTTCAATCCACTCTGTCTCCACATTTCTCCCACCCCCTTAGAAAAAAAAAAACAGATTTATTTTTTTATGTAAATTTTTATTTTTTATTTTTTCCTTTTATTAAGTCATATACACATAGATCATGAATACATTTGTGCATTTATGGGGTACAAATGTGTTGATTTTTTATACAATTTGGAGTGCTTACATCAACCTAATCAACATAGCTTTCACCTCATTTACTTAATTATTGTGTTAAGACATTTATGTTCTATTCTTGATAAATTTGACTTGTACCCTTGCAATATGCTCCATAGGTGTGGTCCCACAGTTTACCCTCCCTCTTTCAAACTTCCCCCTCACCTCCCATCCCCTTTTACCTCTCTGGTTTCTTCAGATTGCATAAATCTTTCACCTTTTACAAAACCAGATTTAAAGGGGCATTTACTGTCAGTCCATACATATGGTTTCCATTGTTGCAAACAGGGGTATGCTTGATCCACTACTGTGGAGATTTGCGGTCATAGGCATCTTCTCTTTACATATTCCTAACATTTCCCTGCTATTAGATTCTACATCCTAATTTCATTAAAGATGGAGCTACATATCTTATTTGTCTCCTTTTTATTATACTGTTGTCAGAAGGTAAGAATAGTGAAAAGGTGCTGTCCTAGTCTATTTGGGCTGCCATAACAAATGGTGGCTTATAAACAATAGAAATGTGTTTCTCATGGTTCTGGAGGTTGGGAATTCCAAGATAAAAATTCCAGCAGACTAGTGTCTGGTGGGGGCCCACTTTCTGGTTGATACAAGGTACCTTCTAGATGTGTCCTTACCTGGAGTCTCCTTTATAAGGACGCTAATCCCGTTTATGAGGGCTATGTACTCCTGACCTAATCACCTCTCAAAGGCCCACTCCCTCATCACATTGATGATTAGATTTTCACCATACGAATTTTGGGAGGAAATAAGCATTCAGTTATAGCTAGTGAAGACCACATTTTATTTTCCAAAATTTACAGTAGCATTATGGTATTCTGTTTAGATGTTCTAAAATGAATGCTTTAAAACAGAAATTATAAATCCATATTAACTTTATGGTTCTGGATAGTGTCTTATTTCAAGCTGCTATCATTGGATAGCTTATAAACAACATAAATTTATTTCTCACAGTTCTGAAGGCTGGAAGTGTGAGATCTAGGAAAAGCAAGTGAGCAACCTCTCTGGCATCTTTTATAAGGGCATTAATCCTCATGACCTATTTACCTCCCAAACACCCCACTTGAAAATACATTGGAGTTAAGATTTCAAGATATGAATTTTGTGGGGACATGAACATATTTGTGCACACCTGACCCCTAAATTCACATCTTTCTTACATGCAGAATATATTCATTCCATACTAATTGTCCTCAAAGGTCTTAACTCTTCATAACATCAATCTAAAGTCTAATATCCAAAATCTCATCTATTATCTAAGCAAGATACGGGTGAGATTCAGGTATAATTCATTCTGAGGCAAAATTCCTCTTCAACTATGAACGTATGAAATCAAAGAAGTTACATGCTTCCAAAATACAATGGTGACATGAACATAGGAGAAACATTCTTATTCCAAAATGGAGAAATAGGAAAGAGGGAAGGGGTAATGAGTCCCAAGCAAGTCCAAAGAATAGCAAGGCAAACATCATGAGATTTTAAGGTTCAAGAGTAATCTTTGTTGGCTTAATGCTTTGCCCTCCACGTCCACTGAGGTGAAAGTACTACCTCCAAAGTTCTACTGCCACAAGGGTTCTGCTAGGTAAGCTTCTCCCAGGGCTTTGGGCAGAGACCATCTCTCCTGTGTCAGCAAGGTAATTATCCCATCATTGAAACAAAGGGGCAGCCTTGATGATTCTCTGATTACTTTCATGTCATTTCAAGCCAAATATTTCTATAGTTCCATCCTATAAAATCTAAGAAATCCAACAGCCTTCTTTTGTTTGTTTCTGTCTTATTCCCTTTCAGTTTAAACTAGGAGTTTCCCTTGCTGTAGTATCCGATCTGTGGTTCTTACCCAAATTAGTCTCCATATAAAGTGATCATTTGGCCATACTCTTAAGAGTTCCTGTCCAAGCATGTATTCTCAACTTTTGCAATATGGTTTGACTAAGAATTTTCCAAATCTTTAAGAAGTTCCAGTTCCTTTTTGCTTAATAATTCTATCTTCAAGAGATTTCTACCTTTTGGGGTTTTTACTATAAATAAGTAATCACCAAGTTGCTCTTTCAACACTTGGCTTAGAAATTCTAGAATAAGACAACAGTTCAACCAAGTTCTTTGACATTTTATCACAAGAATTGCCTTTTGTCCATTGTCCAATAACATGCTCCTCATTTCTAAGACCTCTTCAGAATGATCTTTACTGTCATGTTTCTACTAACCTTTTCTATGTGATTATTTATCTGTTCTCTACAAGAGAGGCTTTCTTTATACCTTGCCTCTTTTCTTTCTGATCCCTCACCAGAATCACTTTTAAAAGTCCCATCAATAATCTTAGCTTCTTCTAGCATGTACTTCAAAACTCTTCTGGCCTTTACTTAATTACAATTCCAAAGCCATATTCATATTTTGGGGTATTATTATAGCATCATCACACTTTTGGAACTAGTTTTAGTCCTGACCAGTACAGGTAGAACCTGGACTATAGACTGAGCAGCTGATAGACAACAGAACTGTATTTCTCACAGTTCTGAAAATCTGAGATCAGAATGCCAGCATGGTCACAACCAGGTAAGGGCCTTCTTCTGACATTTAGATTACTGACCTCTTGTATCATCACATGGTAGAAAGAGAGTGGGCTAGGTCCCTGGCCTCTTCTCTAAGAACACTATATTTATTCATGATGGTCCCATTTTTTTTTGACCCAATTAGCTTCCAAATGCCCCACCCACAAATATTATTGTATTTGAGAATATGTTTTAACATTTGAATTTGGAGGTGGTAAATACAGACATCTAGCCTACACTATTAGAAAAATTAGTTATGCAGATTGAGCATTAAATATGACAGCAAAGGGAAAAAATGGATGAAATTTGGACATCCTCCTGCTTCTCTAGGGAAATGTATTATTGGAAAGAGCATCAAGAAACATTTATGAGTAAAAACATTAATTTAATACAGAGTTTCTTTTCTATTTTGTCCCTTAGGGAGAGAAAGGAAGAAATAGCACCAATAGGAAACCTGGAAAAGTTCGCAGGACATTTTCCTTATGTGTTTAAAAAAAATGTAGGTAGTTGGCTTTCCTTGGTTTTGTAAAAATTGGGGTAAAGGAAAATATGCAGTAGAAGGAAGGGATCATTGTTGATATTGCAATGTTAGTTAGAAACTAAGAAACTGCCAGAAAACTTCAAATATTTACTATACCACTAAAAATTCATATTGATATTTATGTATTTAACCTCATTGAATGGAAAAATCAGTTAAGAGATAAAAACAATTTTTTTGAGATAGAGTCTCACTCTGTTACCACAGCTAGAGTGTAGTGCTGTTATCATAGCTGACTGTAATCTCAAACTCCTTAGCTCAAGTAATTCTCCTGCCTCAGCCTTCCAAGTAGCTAGGACTACTTGTGCATGCCACCACGTCTGGCTAATTTCTCTATTTTTTTTTTTTTTTTTTTTTTGTGGAGACAGGGGTCTCACTCTTGCTCACGCTGTTCTCAAACTTATGACCTCAATTGATCCTTGCATCTTGACTTCTCAGTGTGCTGCATTAAGGACAGGATCCTGCATGATTAAAGGAAATGCTTTTCTATTCTACTACACTCCTGAGGTTTTCTTATAGGTGACAATATCTCCATTCTATAACATCACTGCCTTTCCTCTTCTTCATTGCTTGGTCTTCCTCTGGGAGATGTAGTGATTTCTCTGATTGTTCAATTGAAAGCAGAAAATAGGAATGGACATCTCTGTCCTGTTCTAATTTATTCCTATTGGTATGAGTTGCCCACATCAATCATGCTTCTGCTCTGTTCCTCCATGTTATAGGTGTTACAGTATTTCTTTCATGGCAAAGAAGAAGAAGAAGGAGGAGGAGGAGGAAGAGGAGGGAGGAGGAGGAGGAGAAGAAGAAGAAGAAGAAGAAGAAGAAGAAGAAGAAGAAGAAAGAAAGAAAGAAAGAGAGAGAAAAGAAAAGAAAAGAAAAAAGAAAAGAAGAGAAAAGAAAAGAAAGGAAAAGAGAAAAGAAAAGAAAAGAAAAGAAAAGAAGGAAGGAAGAAAGAATGAAAAAAGAAGAAGATCTGAGTTCCACACTAACTTCTAGTGAGGAAGAATAAAGAAGCAATCTGTCAAAATAAGCAGGATTTTTCTACCTCCTAGTCCTTCATAAAAGTTATGATAATGCCTGAAATACACATACTTATTGAATTTCACATAAATCAATAGATAAATGTAACGTGATACATCTGTTTCTTTAAATGTTGCTCTGAATTGAAATAATCAGAATAATCCCAGATTTTTAAAAAAAACATTCAGATTACTGTATTCCTGATTATTGGAATGAATAAAACAAAAGTGATTTAGCATTGTAGCAGGCAGGCTTTAAGGTGGACTTTATCATTCCTGCCTCCTGGTATCTGGTTACTTGTGTAAGCTCTGCCTCTCACATGTGAGGAAAGAACTGTCTTGATTCTAACCAATAGATAGCAAAGATTAAGAGAGATCATGCTCTTAATTATATTACATCATATCAAATTTCATCTTGTTAGCAGACTTTTTTTTTTTCCCCCAAATTTTACATGGGTACAAATGACAAACGCTTTGGTTACATGAACCTATTTTACAGTTTGAGTCAAAGTGTGCCCAGTTGCACTGAGTTGTATCAGTCAGGTGTGAATTTACCTGTCCCTTACACCTCCTTCCCTTCTTGGCTTTGAAAAAGCAACCTTCATGATGTGAGAAAATGTATGGGACATAGGAACTGTGGTTGCTCTCTGGGATTGAAAGCAACTTATGGCTGACAGGCAGCAAAAAGTGAGAACCCTTAATATTTATTATAACCACAATAAAAAGAAACCCTCCAATAACCTAGGTGAGCTTAGAGTGAATCAGTTCACTCCAGTTTCTAGATAAAAACTTGTTTCTGACCATCACCTTGATTGTAACCTGTAGAGGACCAGCTAGGGTGGGCTCGAATTCCTCACCCATAGAAATAGTGACATAATAAGTAAAATTGTTGTAAGTGCTAAATTTGTGGCAAAGCATAGTAAACTAATACATAATGAAGTGAACTGTCTAAAAGTAACTGCAGTAGTAGAACTTCCATAGTTCATCACCTCCCTACATTGACCATCTCCTTAAGTTGACTCATTTTCAGAGACCAGACATGCACTCAGTGGAAGACTGACTTCTATATATTGAGCACTGCTAAAGCTGTATCTTGACTACTTGGATTGTGGCACACAGTATTAATTTACCCTTTTATCTTGACCAGTTGAGTCTACTCTATATAAAAGGGTAGAAGGTATGGGCTTTGCCCCTTATTTGTATTATTTCTTCTTTAGTATAAGTTCTCTTTTAATGTGTTATTATTTTGACATGTTTGATTAGGCCTAAACATTCTATTTTTTATCACATCTTGTGGAAGATTTTTTTCAACATGAAGGACTGATCTGAATTATAGGTATATCCTACAATTACTGAAAATTATTACAATTAATTGATACTTGATAGCTCAAAGGAAAAAAACTCAAAGAGCTGACATTAAAGGAAAAGGTTGATTTTCCTCTATTTTCTAGAAAGCAGCAGCCAAGGAAAGATAATGGACCATTTTGATGTTAACAAGACCATAGCAACATCCAGAAAGGTAAATTGAGTACTTGGAGAAATATGGTTTAAAAAAGTGGAGACCTGCAGTGGAAAAGGAAGAAAACTTTCCTTGATGAAGTCGATGAAGCCACATTAAGCTGGTTCAAACAAATGAGAACAATTAATACCCAAATGAGCTGATGAACAAAGAAGTTGCTAAAAAAAATTTTACACAGGAATCCAGGGTGGCAGATTTCCAAGCATCAAAGTATTTGGCTTAAGAAGTTTAAACTGCAACATGAGATCACCCAGAAAGGCCTGTGAGGTAAATCCAAGAAGTTCCAGAAGTTGCAGAAGAGTTCATCAAAAAAAGTTCCTCTGACTTTGTCAGAAGCCTCAAAGATGATGACATTTTTAACACTGACCAGTGAGGAATCTTTTTCAATGCAATGCTTGAAAGGAGCCTTATCATAAAGGATGATAAATGTATGAGGGAAAACCTTTCAATAGAATGTTCCATAGTTCTGCTTTCTGCTAGCTCAACTGGAGAGAAACCCAAACCCTTGGTGATTAGTAAAGTCACATTCATTCAAGAATCTGAAGCCCAATGATCCTTCCTGCCACTTGGAGATCAAATAAATGGAAATGGATGACTGGCGCCCTATTTGAAAAGTGGGTAAAGGGTATCAACCAAGAAATGAAGAAAAAATGGCCTATTCTATCAACAGTAGACAACTCTCCTGGCCTGGCCACCCACAAGTGAATCATCTCACAAATGTGATATTGAAATTTCTGTCTCTGAACACAACCTCAGAAATCCAACATCTTGACCAAACCATCATCAAAACATTTTACTTTTATAAATGGCTGTTTAATACCCAATACACTAATAAGTTATAACCTGCAGTTTTAAAAATGTTGGTTGAAACTAAGCTTATCCCAAGATGTAGAAGAGCAGCATTACCCAAAGAATACAGCTATGGACAATTGTTTCCAACCTTCTCAAGTAGACTAATTGATAAAGTATGTGAGAATTCATTAGCATATTCTTACGATAGACATAGGTAGAAAAAAATATATAAGTTCATTGAAGACAAGGACTTTGTTTCTCTAGTAATTAGCAAATGCCCCATCTCAGAATTGGCATCAAGTAGAGTCTTGGGATAGTAGAAGCAAAAACAAGAAAGATAAAAGGAAAACAGAAGAAAGAAGAGGGATGAAAGATGAAAAAGGTAAAGAGAAGACAGGCAAAAGAGGAAGAGTACCAGTTAAAAAAAGAGAAAAAAATAGAAAGCAAAAATTTTTAAAAATAGGAAAAAAGACTTAAAAGCTGCCCTATTAAACAGTGAAAAATAATCTCTCAGTTTAATAAGGAACCATACTTAAAATTCCCTACAACCAGAAGATAATTTTTTTTTAATTGCAGAATCTTACAGGGTTACAAATATTTTGTTCACATGATTAGCTTCTGTGTAGTTTGAGTGAAAATTTTAAGTGTGTCCATCACCCAGATGGTGTGGATTGTAACTGTTAAGTGTGAATTTACTACCATATGATTGGCTTCTGTTGAGTTTTGCTGCCATATATGTACATGGGGAGTGAACCAATTAGTTCCAATTTAGTGGTGGGTAGATATAGTATTTGTTTTTCCATTCTTGTGATACTTTAGTTTGAAGAATGGCCTCCAGTTCCATCACGGTTGTCATAAAAGTTATTAGTTCACTAATTTTCTATGGCTTAGTGGTACTCCATGATATACATGTACCACATTTTATTAATCCAATCATGTATTGATGAGTACTTGGTTGATTCCACATCTTTGTGATTGTTAACTGTGCTGCAATCAACATTCAAGCTCACATGTCTTTTTGATAAAATGACTTTTCTACCATTGGGCAAATACATAATAATGGGATTGCTGTATCAAATGGTAGGTATGCTTTTAGTTCTTTGTGGAATCTCCATACTATTTTCCATAGTGGCTACACTAGTTTGTAATCTCAACAATAATGTATAAGTGTTTCCTTCTCTCTACATCCATGCCAGCATCTGTTGTTTTGAGATATAGATAGATAGATAGATAGATAGATAGATAGATAGATAGATAGATAGATAGATATACCATTCTCACTGGACTTAGATGATATTTCTTGTGGTTTGACTTACATTTTTCTGATGACCAGAGACTTTGAGCATTTTTAAATATGTTTATTGGGCATTAGTCTATCTTCTTTTGAAAGTTCCTGTCCATGTCTTTTGCCCACTTTTTTATATGGTTATTTGATTTTTTTTTCTTGTTGATATGTTTGAGTTATTTATAGATTCTGCTTATCATCCCTTTATCAGACATAAAACATGAAAATATTTTCTCCCACGGTGAAGGTTATGTACTCTATTGTTTCCTTGGCTGTATAGAAGCTTTTTGACTTAATTCCCACTGATGAATTTTTGTTTTTGCCTTGATTGTCTTTGGGGTCTTCTTTATAAATTCTTTACCTAGACCAATATCTAGAGGAGTTTTTCAAACATTTTATTCTAGAAATTTTATAGTTTCATGTCTTAGGTTTAAGTCTATTATCCAACATGAATTTGTCTTTGGAAGTGCTGAGAGGCTCAGAGCTTCTTTCAGTCTTCTACACATGGCTATCCCATTTCCCCAGCACCATTTATTGAATAAGAATTCTTTTCCCTAGTGTATATTTTTGTCTACTTTGTCAAAGATCAGGTGGCAATATGAGGATGGTTTTATATCTCCATTATGATCCATAGGTCTAAGTCTCTATTTTTGTGCCAGTTTCAAGCTGTTTTATTACTATAGCCTTCTAGTATAGCTTGTAGTCTATTAATGTGATGACTGCTGATTTATTCCGATTGCTTAAGGTTGTTTTGCCTATTCAGGATCTTTTCTGGTTCCATACATGAAACTATTTTTCTTAGATCTGAAAAAATGACATTAATAGTTTAATGGAGACTTTATTGAATCTGTAGACTATTTTGTGTAATATAGACATTTTAACAGGGTTGATTCTACCAAGACAAGAGCATGGTATGTTTTTTCATTTGTTTAGGTCCTCTGCAATTTCCTTCCTTGGTGTTTCATCATTCTTCCTGTAGAGATCTTTTAGTTCTTTAATTGAGTGTATTCCCAGGTATTTTGTTTGATTCTTAGCTTGACCTTTTTTGGCATATATGAATGTTACTGATTTGTGTACATTGATTTTGTGACCTGAAACTTTTCTGAATTTCTTTATCAATTTCTGGTGTCTCTTGGCACAATCTTTGGGGTTTTCTAACTAAAAGATCACATTGCCAGCAAAAAGCAATAGTTTTCCTTCTTCTTTACCTATTTAGAGACCGTTGATTTCCTTCTATTACCCAATTGCTAGGACTTCCAGCACTATGTTGAACAGAGGTGGTGACAGTGAGAAACCTTGTTATGTTCCAGTTCTAAACAAAGATGCTTTCAGTTTTTCCCATTCAGTACAATGTTGGCTGTGGGTTTGTCACATATGGCTTTTATAATTTTGAGGTAAGTCCCATCTATTCCCATTTTTGTTAAGTATTCTTATCATAAAAGTGTGCTGAATTATTTCAAATACTCTGTCTGCATCTATTAAGAGGATCACATGATCTTTGTTTTTGCTTCTATTTATGTAGTGAATTACATTTATATATTTGCATATGTGAACCATCTATGCATCTCTAGTATGCATGCATGGTGGATAATCCACTTAGTCCTGATGCATTTTTTTTCATGTTCAGCTGAATTTGCTTTTCTAGGATTTTATTGAGAATTTTTACATCTATATTCATAAGAAACATTGGTCTTTACTTCTATTTTTGTTGTTGTTGCTGTTGTTTCATTCATTGGCTTTGGTGTCATTGCTCATAAAATCAGTTAAAGAGAATTCCTTCCTTCTCAGTGTTATGGAATAATTTCTACACATAGGTACCAGTTTTTCTTAAAAGGTCTGGTAAAATTTAGGAGTGAAACCATCTGGTCTGGGACTGTTTTTAAATTTTTGTGATTTTTTTATTTAACTATATATATCCAGAATACTGTCATTTCAATATGTAAACAACAACTAAAGTTTCACACTTTTCACAATATCTGATTTAAATGTGATCCAATAAAACTTAATTAATGGGGTCTAAAATTGGATTTTCATCTAACTTTTGTGTCACAAAATCAAATTCTTCTTTTGGTTTTAGTTAGTCATTTTAAAAATGTAGAAACTATCTGTGGATTTTGACCCATAGAAAAGTAGGCAAGTGGCTGTGTTTTCTCTCACCCATTAGTTTGTTGACTTCTGAACTGAATTAGTGAGTACCTAATTCATAATAGTTTCAAAAAGTTATCTTGAATCAACAAAAATTAAATTAGAATAAAAACCCAAGCTTTTGATAAACTGGAGAATTTCACAAATTATCTTTTGGTTTATGAAATAATGAATAAATGAATAAAATCCATAAATATTTTGGCATTATTTTAGAATGTAACAAGTTGTCTTACCTTGTAATTTTTTTAAATATCAGATTAATATGAAGATACATGTGATTAAGTTACAATGTTTGCATTTGTTAGGTAAGGTGGGACTTTTTTTGTTGGAAGATATTTTTATTGCTGCTTCAATTTTGGTATGGTCTTTTCAGGAAATCTATTTCTTCCTGTTTGAGCCTAGGAAGGCTGTATGTTTCTAAAAATATGGCTATTTCCTCCATATATTCAAGTTTTTTAACTTAAAATTACATTAGACTTGCTATATTTTACTGTTGTGCTAACAATACATTATAATGATGGATATTAAATTTTCATGTAAGGATATAGTTTTCAAGGAATGGATTTTACCTGATATAACTTTATTTTTAGCCTTACCTTAATTCTGTGTTGGCTTCACTAGAGGAAGACAAAGAAAACAAAGAGTTACTATTCCATGTTCACAATCTCATCAGCAAAATAGAGCTAAAAGTAAGATGCAGGTTTCTTAGACTCTTAACTCCCCAGCTCTTTGTCATACACTACACTGTTGGTGTCAACATTATGCCTATATAATGTCTATAACATAAAACCACTTATGTTTATCTTATTTTTTCATCTGTAACTCTAAACTATAGGAACTAAACAAATATTAGATATTCTTACTGTAAAGCTGATATAATTTTTAAAAATATAATAATAAGCTGGATATAGTTCTTTTATTTAAGAAATTAAAATAAACTTCTTAGTATTTAAACAAGAACACAGAAGGAAAATAATTTCAAAATCAAGAATCAGAGGGAGAATCACTATAACTCTTTTCAAATATGATAATTATAAAATACATTCTGAATAACATTATGTCAATAAATTAGGCAAATTAAATAAAATTGAGTGGTTTCTCAAAGGAAAGAAATTATTAAAACTAAGTAGAAAAAAACATGAAAAATATGAGTAGACCTTTAATAAGTAAAGTCCAGGCCTAAATGGACAATTATATATTTATTGAATTTCACTAATTATCAGAAGATAAAATATAAGTCCTTTACAAACTCTTTTTAAAAATAGTCAAGAAAACAATTGATTCTATGGAAAACATTGTTACCCGATATCAAAAGTAAAAATATTACTCAAAAAAAATTAAAAACCAACCCTATAGAATAATATTCTAATGACCTTTTTTATTCAAAATTATTTAATTTTTTCATTATTTATTTATAAAATTAATTGTTTATACTTAAAAACCAACCCTACAGAACTATATTTAATGTAAACATAAACATAAAAACTCTTAACAAAATATATAAAGTATTAGCAAAATAAATTCAGTAATATACTAACATTTTCTACTATGATCAAATGGGTTTTGTTCCACATACATAAAGTTGTTATCTCAAAATCAATTGATGTAATATACCATATTAATAAAATAAAAGAAAAAATCCATATGATTATCTCAATAAATACAAGCTTAGAAGCTTAAAGTTTAACAAACTCCAACATTCATTCATAATAGCAAGTCTCTTAAAAAAATATAGCAAGTCTCAATAACAAATAAATAGGAGAACTTTCTTAATAAAGAATGTCTGTTAAAAAAAAAAACCAATAGGTGACACCATATTTAATGGAAAAAAAATTGAATATTTTCACAAGTTTTATTCTTCATAGCTAGCCTCTAACTAAAGGCAACCCTACTGTCTGCCAGGACATGAGTGGATTAGCCAACTATGGCATATATTCATATATGTATAATATAGTAGCATAATATATAGTAGTATAATAATATTTGGAGGAAAAAATATATGAATCTACCCAACAACATGAATGAATGTCAATACATTTTGTTGACTTCTGATAGCAGCAAAATGACACCCACCCACTAAAGCCCATTTCTCCCAAAGGGTACAACTAAAAACTCTAGAAAAAATACTCAAGTGCAACTACCAAGGACTCTGAGAACTAAAGAATAGCAGGTGGTTTGGGGAGGGAAGTAAAAATTTTGAGGGAAAAAAAGCAATGGTATATTTTCTAATTGTTTTCCTTTTTTATGTCCTCATTTATAACAAACATTGTGAGTTCTAAAACTAGACAATGATCAAAGATAGCAAAGAACTCCTAAAGAACTTCCCTTTCACTGGTCCTAACATTGGGAAATGAACTTCTGTGAGCCAGTACATTGAAAGGAGGAGATAATGCCTGATTTCCTCTCGTTTTCATCTTTTAAATATCTTTTTCTTTCCTGGTACTGCCCTGAGGCCAACTTCAGTCATGAAGCTACACTGCAGCAGCAACTGTAAAACTACCAGCACAAGCACTTAAAACTGTAAGAGAAAGCCTGTGTGTTTGGCCAGAAGAGCCAAGCAAAGGAGGCCTGGGCATCTGGAGAGTGTGAAGGAAAATCACAGAGTGGAATGAATTTGTGTACAAGCTGACGCATGTCCAGGCTCACCACCAAACTGCACATGTGCAGAGCAGATATAAAACAGCATAGCAAAGCATTTGAAAACTGAACTACAAGTTCAGCCACCTTCTAAGTCCCAGTCTAACCCTTGAGAGATGCATGTGCAAAACTGACCAGAAAAGTGTAGCAAAGTCTTTGAAAACCAATCTACTCTATTGAACCACTTTCTAAGTCTCATCATGGTCCTTGAGTAGCACAGGCATGGGACAGACCCAAACAGCAAACTGAACATACATTGGGACCATCATCTACAAAAGGACATAAAACTTAACCTTACAACCTAAATGGGTTACCTGCCTGTTCACATAAAAAAACTGACTGAAAATGAAAGATGATAGCAACAGCAAAATCTCACAACAAAATTGTGAAAATTTCCGTGGTATACATAATCCAAATTTATCTGACTTACCAATTACCATGAAGAGGTTATCAATTCCTAAGGGAAAGGAAAATTAACAAATGGCAACACAAAGATGGAAACAAAATATTGGAATTACTAGATAAACATCCATTTCAACTCTGCTCATTGAGATAATGTTAAACACTACTGAAGTAAATGAAATGATAGATGCTTCCCTCATAGAAACAGAAACACAAATGAAAATATGAGAAGTAAAAAATCACAATATCAAAAATAAAAATTATACTCAATAGCCAAGTGAAGATGACAGAGGAAGGAATAAGTGAACATCAATTCAGAACACAGAAATTTGTTCAATGTGAAGAACAGAAAGAAAACAGGAGACTAAGAGAATGTGTAACCAACACACTTACTCTAAACACAATGGCTAAAGAAAGTTTTCTTCTGAAGGAAACTGACACCAAAGGAAAACATAGAACTTCAGGAATGAAAGAAGAACAGAAATGAAAAATAACTAAGTAAACAAAGTGTTTTTCTTTTCCTAAATCCTTTAAAAATGTATAAGTGTTGAAAACAACATTTACAACACTGGTTTGGTTTCCAATGTTCCAATGTATAATAAAGATGAAAACTATCACATTAAGTAGAAAGAGAAAAGGGATTTACATGATTAAAAGGTTTTTACATTTTATTAGTGGCAGTAAAATATTAACTCTTAGTAGTCTATGAAAAGTTACGTATACCCAAGAGATTAATAGAATGGAATACTATAAATATTCAAATAATTAAAAAGAGTGCAAGAAAGGGGGCACAGAAAAATAAAAAAAAGGGGGGAAACAGAAAACATGTTAAATTAAAATTTTATTTTATCAATAATTATCCAATAGGTAAAAGATATAAACATACCAATTGAAAGACAGTAATTGCCATATTAGGTAAAAATTTAAAACCCAACTACATGTTGTCTATAAAAAACTTACATTAATTGTAATACTACAGATAACTTAAAAACACAAGGAAAGAAAAGTATGTACCACACAAACACTAATACAGGTGTTAATATCAGTAAAGTTCACTTCAGGTCAAAAAGAACTACCAACAATGAAGGAATAAAGAAAGATATTAAATGATGATAAAAGAGTCAATTCATCATGAAGACATACAATCCTAAATGTGTGTGGACCTAACAATAGAGCTTCAAAATGTATGAAGTAAAAACTGATACAAATTTCTAAAATCCATAACGATAACTGAAGACATAAACACCAATTTATTTATAGTTGTTAGAGCAAGTAGAAAAGACTCAGAGAGGAGATAAAAGACCAAGACTACATTATCAATCAACTTATTTGACATTTCTAGAACAGTCTCTCCAATAATACCAGAATACACATTGTTTTCATCCCAATGAAATATTCAACAAGATTGACCACATCTGGAATTATAAAAAAGCAAAAACCAAACAAAAAATAAAACTTTAATAAAGATAAAAGAATTTAAATTCTACAAAATATGTTTTCTAAGCAAAATAATTGAAATAAATGTGAACTATAGAAAGATATTTAGCAAATCTCCCACATTGGAAATTTAAAACACTACATAATGACTCATGATTAAAGCAGAAGTGTCAAAGGAATTAGAATATATTTTAACATGAACTAAAATGAAAACAAAATGTATAAATATATGTAGAACGCAGCTAAAACAGTGCTTTGAGAAAAATTTACAGCATTAAATGTCTACAGAGAAGAGACAATAGGTCTCAAAAAATGATCTAAGTTTACACTCAAACTAAAAAAATAAGAAAAAAATAAATACAGAATAAGCAGAAGCAAGGAGAGTGAGTGTTAATCTTCTCCATTGCAGTAAGATTCTTCCTGTTTTACTAATGTTCTTACTTCAGATCTGGAACTTATTGGAAGTATCTTGTGTTCATTATTGACACATACAAGGAAAATAGTTCATTGTAAAAAAAAGCAGAGTTTTCTTTTGAACAGTCTACCAAGTTTTCAAGATAATTAAACATTCCTTAAAAGTGACTGTCCCAGTGTCTGAAAATAAGAGTATCTTACTAAGACTTTAACTATTGAGAGAATAATTTTGCAATCAGTAAAAAATTGTAACTATCCTGTACTTGTCTATATTCCAGGATCCAAACTTAAAAACAACAACAACTGAGCAACAAAACTTTCCTTTATTCAGGGCCAGAAAAATGAAAGAGAAAAAGAAATTTCATTATGACATTTGCTTTTGTGATTGTTGTCCCATAGGACTTTCCAAAACTTAACCCCTCAGGATGACTTACCTTGTCATCATGGCACATACAAAACCCATCAGTGTTCCTTAAGACAAACCATGCTAAGAAAAAAAATCCCAGTTTCTATAAAGAAGTATAATCCTGAGTTTTAATCCTCACAGTTGAGCATTCTACTTCGCCATACAGCAAAAACCATAACCTGGCTCTATATTAAGAAAGGATTAAAAATTGTATGTCCATTATTAAATTTCAATCCAGTTTTTTTTTTATTTTTTAATAATGTTTTATTTCATTCATTCATTTATTTATTCATGCAACAAATATATCTTCACTAGCTATAGTATAGCAGTCACTGTTGTTATTATCATTAACATAGTAAAGAAGATGTTGTTGTAATGAAGATAAATATTATAAATACTTAGGGAAAAAGCATGGTGGGTGATATGTTACACATAGGCATAATGGTACTGGGAAGAAGGTGAAAAAGCAGGTGGGTCAGGAAAATTTTCAGAAGAGATACCACGTTTTGCCATGTATAAAAGCACACTTTTGGGTCCTAATTTTTTAGGGAAAAATAAAGATGCACTTTATACATGGGCAGTACTATCTGTTAGCAGTATATAAAATTTCTTGGACTTTCTGTCTGTTCTTAGGTTTTGTAATTCATTGTTACATAAAATTTATTGTGCCATAGTATGTTTAAAAAAAAAAAAAGGACTAAAATCCCTTCATATTACAAAAAACAAGTACCTGAATATAATGAAATAAAATTTCTCAGTGGCTAGGGCACCAGCCACATACACCAGAATTGATGAGTTCGAATCCAGCTCGGGCCAGCCAAACAACAGTGACAACTGCAACCAAAAAAAAAAAAAAAAAAAAATAGCTGGGTGTTGTGGTGGGTGCCTGTAGTCCTGCTACTTAGGAGGCTGTGGCAAGAGAATTGCTTAAGCCCAAGAGTTGCAGGTTGCTGTGAGCTGTGACACCACAGCACTTTACCAAGGGCAACATAGTGAGACTCTGTCTCAAAAAATAATAATAATAAAATTAAAGCAAAAAAAAATTTTCCTGAACGTTTAGGCCAAAAATGTGGGTGTGCATTATATACAGGAAAACATTATACACAGCAAAATATGATATTAAATTTTAATTTTTATGCAAATGATTATGAAAAAGATTTAGACAGGTGAAGTAGCTCAGGCAGGGCATTAGACAGGTAAGTGCATGAAAAAGGCCCTGAAGTTTAAGAAGACATAATTTTGGGAAAACTATCTGTACATGGTAAAGCAGAGCTAGAGCATCATGTGAATTGGGGAACAGTGAGAAATGGAGTAGGAGAGGTAAGGTAAAACCAAGATCAAGGTATGAAAAAGGTTTGGATTTTATCCTGAAGGACATGGGAGGCACTGAAAAGCCGCAGCAGAAGGAAGATTTGATAAGATTTATATTATAAGATCACTTATGGTAGATACAAAAGGTATGCCTGGTAGCCAACACACTATTGAAAAGAATTTTGCAATGTTTCAAGTAAAAATTTATAAGAGCCTAAAGGAAGACAATTCCAGTGAGAATGGTGATGAGAGATAGATATTTGACTTAAGATGGATAACAAATAGGGCATGGCTCCTGGTATATGATTGAAAGTGTGGCAGGAAAAAACTTGAGAAATGATTCAGGGGTGTTTTCTACATGAGAACCAGGTGAGTATCTGAGCGCATTTTAAGAAAGGAAAAAACTGTAATAAAATTGTAATACTCAAAATAAGCCAATAACAAAAGATGATTACAAGTCACATTGAGCACCTCTTATAATTGCAGAAGTCAAATGTGATTTGAGTATTACAAATTCAATATACTTTTTCCTTTCTTAAAATGCTATATACATTGGGGGGGGGGGGCACCTTCTGTGTATATACAGATAATTTCTATTAGTTGTAGCAATCAAAGTTGCTAAGCAATCAAAGTTGCTAAGAAACCCCCAGCAAGAAAGAACAGAATGAGAGGTGACTAAGAACCAAACCATGGAAAACAGAGCAACATGTGAAGAACGGGCAGGAAAGAAGGGGTCATGAGGTTGACTGAGTATACAGAGTCAGATGTAGACTCTACTCACTGAGCTACAGCTGCCAAAGCCAGAATTCTGGCCTTGGCACCTGTAGCTCAGTGAGTACAGCACCAGCCACATACACCGAGGCTGGGGGGGGGGGGGGGGCGGGGGTTGAGCGCAGCACAGGCCACCTAAACAGCAATGACAATTCCAACCAAAAAATATCCAGGCGTTGGGGAAGGGTCCTGCAGGCCTGGCTACTTTGGTGGCTGGC
>CAUYPK010148510.1:0-17072 GCA_963574355.1 Loris lydekkerianus | reverse complement strand
TCCATCGAGCTACTTCCACATAGCAATGACTCAGCAAGGCCCGGCCTGAAACTGCCTCTACCTAGATACAGCCAATGCGGTACCATGCCATTGGCCCAACCCTGTCACGCACCTCTTCCCCCCGCCTTCTTTCCCCGCCCCTTCTCCACAATAAAAAAATTAATTAATTAATTAATTAAGAAAAAAAAAAAGAGAGAGTGAAAAGGAAACCAGGGGAGGCAGCTCTTGTAGAAATACAAAGCCACTATTTTATTCCATTTCAGACTTTCAGAAGCAATTTAGTAACTTCTTCAACTTACATCCTGTGGTAGAACCAGCAATAAACTTGATTTTCTAAAGTAAAAAAAAAAAATTGTACTGAGCTTTAAAAACAAACCACTACAACAGCAGCAGAGAAATCAACCTGGCAAACAACTACCAGAGACAGGATGGCTAGTGCTCAGCGAAAGTACTGTCAGCAAGGAGATAGCCAGAGATGCACCTTCAAGATGACCGACCAGGACAAAGCTCACTTTGGTCCACTGTGCCACTGTGACAAGTTTGCAAGCATAGAGACAAAAGAACTGCCACCTTCAAATGCTAATGCCCCATAATCTCCAGTCACCTTCAAACAGGAACAAAAGGTGAGTGCCCTGCAAGCCAAAGGATACCAAGCCCACCCACCAGGCACCCAACAGGTTCAGGGCCCGTCTTCCATCATCCTCAGATACCACAACCAGGTCTCCATCACTTGGCTTTGGCCAAGGAGCCTAAAACAGACCTTTTGGCTGCTAGGAAAGAGGTGATCAAACCCACAGAAAACCACCCAATCTCTACTTTTATTTAGTGTATTCTCCAATTTTAACTTTCAACAGAACTACTGTGTCATTTCTGCTGCTGCCCGCCCACATGTAGAGATGGACAAAACCCAGCATGTAAGAAAACGCAAGAATACCTAGTTCAAATCCTGGCTATGATGCTCATTCCCAGAGTGATCTCAACAAGTTATCCCATGTTGGAAAGTGTCTATTTCCTACTTTTCCACATCAACCAGGAAACCAACTAAGTGTGACCTGTACCTGGCTGCACTGAGACAGACTAGAAGTTCTACAATGCCTGCCTAAGTCACCTCTCAAATCTCCACTACCAACTCAGACACTTAGTGCAGTGCCTGGTAGAAAGGGGACAATTGGCAGAACGAAGTTTCATAATCCAAAATTACTCATGTGGGTTTCCACACAGGAAAAGAATTGCTAACAAAACGGCATCCCTCCTCTCAGCACTTTCAGCCCCAAGAACATCCTATGTCATTTACATCACAGCCTCAGAAAGGCCATCCCTGACCACCCCACCTACCCCACAAAACAGTCTAACTTTATAAGGCTATTGTATAGTTCATCTGCTGGTCTGCAGTCCAGTCCCCACTCCCCAGAATGTCAATTCCAGGCTGGGCACAGCAGCCCACATCTGTAATCTCAGCACTTACGGAGGATCACTAAAGGCCAGGTGTTCAAGACCAGCCTTAGCAACACAGCAAGATAGCACCTCTACCATAAAACAATTTTTTTAAATTAGCCATGCAACGGTGGACACATGCCTATATTCCTAGATACATAGGAGGCTGAGGCCAGGAGTCCAAGGCTGCAGCTGTAGGGACCAATGATCATGTTTCTGAACTCCAGCATGGGTGGCAGCCTCTGCCTCTTTTAAAAAAAAAAAAAAAAAAAAAGAAAAAAGGAATGCTGACTCTGTGAGAGCAAGGACCTTTGTCATTTTAGTTCTCTGGAACTCCAGCACCTAGAAAACTGCCTGACACAGACTCACTGAATCATCATCCAGGGACGATGACCATCCAGTTACTACTTCTCTGACCTGCTCACAGCCCTAGGTCCTCCCCCACGTCCTCTCTGCTCTCACTAGGTTCTGCAATGCTTCCACATCCTCCACCCTCCTTACCCTTTATACCATTGGTTTAGCACTTGGTTTTTTAAACTACCTTAGACTGAGTTATTGCGACCTCTCCATACTGAATGTAAGTTTTGAAAGGCATCAGTAGTTATTCAGCACCTTTAGGGGAAATTTTCAGATATGTATAATTTCCAAAAATTTGAATGTTCTTCACATTACTAAGGTTCTTTATTTGAACAATTCTGATGGTAAGGACAGGTGAAATATTTCTTTGTTGAACTGATTATAATTTAACTGGTCTGAAAGTTACCTAGATACTTATTAAATTAGTTGTTATTTTCAGGTTCTATTTAAGGTTTATAAAAGATTATCTGAAGCTATTAACTGACTTTAAGGAACTATGCTCTTTATAATTCATTACTGGCTTTCTTACAAGTTTTGTCTTCTTCACTGTCCAGTTATCAGGTATAAAACTTTTTGCTAAGAGGACATAGTGGCTCACACATGTGATCCTAGCACTCCGGGAGGCTGAGGAGGGTGGATAGCTTGAGTTCACAAGTTCAAGACCACCCTGAGCAAAAGCGAGACCCTACCTCTACTAAAAATAGAAAAACTGAGGCAAGAGGATCACTCAATCCCAAGAGTTGGAGGCTGCTGTGAGCTATGGCCCATGGCACTCTACTCAGGGTGATAGCTTGAGACTCTGTCTCAAAAAAAAAAACAAAAAACTTCTTGCTGCTGTAGTAACTCCTCTTGTAATTTGCTGTGAATAGTGTTGTCAGTAGGTTAGAGTAAAGCTAAAGTAAGGGTGAATCAGCAGAGTGATGTATGGAAAAAGACGGAGGGAAGAGACTCAGTGCTTATTTTGATCTTACACAGGTGCTCCATTAATACCGACTGAATAAGTAAATCACAAACTCTCCAGTTCCTCAGCAGGAAACATGTAAGTAATTGACAGCCATATTTTGAGAGGTAGCACTTAACAGTTACCAAGAGCTCAAAAGCTCCACAAAGCATACTTCTTTCTATCTCATTTGCTCTTGACAACAACCTCCTGAGGTTAGGTGGCCCCGTATATCATCAATATTATGACACCCACTTGTAAAGCTAGGTGAACTGTGCCTAAGAAAGGTGACACGATTTGCCAAAAATCGCACATCTAGTAAATACCCAAGCGCCCATGTTTTTTATTCCTTCCACTCAGCCCTTTTGTATAAAGCCACTGCTGTTTCTTCAGGTTAAAAGAACTTCAGGTAAGCCTGCTATGTAGCAAGAGAGCAGGGCAACACATTCTGCTACTATGGTCTACATTTTGTCAGAGGATTTGCCAACCGTCATTGTCTACTGCTAACAAGCAAATTCAATTTCATTTCTCACAGAAACATATAGAGGACAAAGATCAAGAAGATGATAAATACTTCTGGTTTTGGCCTTTCTACTATACTGTTTTACAAATTACAATCTTCCTGTTGTTCACAAAATAACCTGGAACGGCTGACACTAACCACCACCCCCCACCTAGAAGTTTAATCTATCCCATCCAAGAAACTGCTCATGTTTGATTTTATAGGGGCTGCTCAGACACGTAAAAAGTTAAGCTGAATGCAAAATAAATTCTAGTTAAAAATGCCTAACATACATATATTTTTGGCCCACAGCAAAACTGCACACTCAGAGACAATATGAACTGTGTTCTCCCAGCACTGTGCTCTTTTCCTTCCTTGTTTGAGTCTCTGCTTGCCCATTAATGAATATTTATTGAGGGCCTACTACATGCCAACCATCTAGGCACTGATCACGAGACTGCAGGTGCCACAGCAAAAGTTACTGCTCTTTTTTGCCCACCACTGTGCCACACAACCTAGCAGTGCCTGGCACACTGCAGGGTCTCAAACATTAGCTGAGTGAATGAGAAAGAGAAAAAGAGGGGAGTGGGTAAAGAGGGACACAACTTTGTATGTAAAGAAATCAGTCCTCTGCACTGCCCAAAAACGCCTTATGATCCACCAGGGAGCTGATGAATTCTGAAAGACTCCACGTGTAATGCACAGCTGTAAGCCCAGCAGCTGTCATGCAAGGAGCTGAAGTCAGAAGAATCCAGGCCTTTGTTTCTGTCTCATAACCAAAATGAAGTCAGATCCACTGTCAATCCACCTGTCAGCTGTACGTCTTCAACATCTGGCTTTCAGAAGTACTAAGTTAACACTGCCTCTGAATGAAATTTATATTAATTCTCTCCACGACATGACTATCTGAAAAAGCATTATTTAAATGTCTGAGGTCACACATAAGACCTAAATAGAACTGAGTTAATAAAAAAGTTCTCAGGTCTTTGCAAGCTATAAACTAGCCTTCACAGAGTACTTAATTTAAAAATAAAAAAGTTAGAGTCACTACTTAAACTCTCCAAACTTTAGGTCATAGAGAGCAAACAGGACTCTTTAAGAGAAAGCTGTTCAAAAAAAGTTTCAAGAGTGAGCTTTGTGCAAGTTTTTTAATTAAAACCTAGGATGTGGTGGATTACATGCTGCCTAGAGTAGTTATAAAAATAGTAATGGGGTAATAAGAAATATTGAGTATTTAATTCAACATAAAACCCCAGCAAGTAATCTAGACAGGTATAAAATGTGGATGTGCAAGTTCATCTATCACTAATAAAACAAAAAGTTTATTTTTAGGTTTTATCCAACAAAGTGAATAGAAAAACTAATTAAGGAGTAAAATTTTGAAAAGCAAGAGTAATAAAATATGTCCTAAACATGTACACCAAAGTATGTCACAGAAATGCCTTCAAGTAAGTGAGGCTGCTATAAAGCTATTAACATATTTAAATGTATTAGTCAGTTACACTTAGAGGCGCAGTGAAGATTCTCCAACCTCCCAATCTCCAGTCAAGGACAAGTCTCACCTTACCTGGTAACATTACTTATAACAAAGAAGTTGAATTATGTGAAGAATCTTCAAACAAGTAAGCACTAAACCTAACATCAAGAGTTTTTTTTAAAAAGTCTGGGAATTTTCTAGAAAGATCTGACTCAGGATCAAAGCATTTGACGTGTCTAAATCACCCTTGATAAACAGAGGGCCTGCCAACTGTCCCTTGAGAGAACTAGTTCTATTTCCATTATGCTGTGATATAAGAATACGTAATTGAAAAATCAAAACAGACTTCTTGCCAGCATTTATTAACAGTGTTTTTTAAAATTTTCCAAAATCAAGTTTATGATCTCATTTTATTTACAGTATGACCTCCACAACTCTGCAATGTCCTGGGTAAAGGATGGACTCCTTCACTTAGACGACTACAAAAATTTACTTAAGACCTTAGTCGGGCGAAAAAAACCCATGTATTTATATTAATAAGAAACTACCATACTGTTCCTTGGCATGTATTCAAACTGGGCTCTACGAAAGATTTCTAAATTCACATTAAAATTCTTTATTAAAAAAAAATCCCTTCAGCGTGTCAGTATGCCAGCTGGCAATGGTACAGCCAACCAACCGAACTATTTTCCTCCCCCGAAATTATCCCCTCCCTTCTTTAGTACGACTACACTTCACCTTTTGTTAGAAATCATCACCGATCGTACAACTCTGAGAACTGAGTCAGAACGACCAAACGGCACGCTCTCCTAACTTCCGCACCGCCCCTGGGCAGCCCGCCGCGCCCCTCTCCGTCCCGTCGCCCCGCTCTCCTCGCCCCGTCGGCCCGTCCGTGTCCCCGCCCGTCCCCCGCCCGACTGTACGGCCGAGTTCCGCGCGGCCGGCCCGGGTCCGCGCAGCGGGGCTGTCACGCCGGCCGGCCGGCCGGCCGCCTGGAGGGTGCGGACCCCGCCGAGCGCGGCTCCGGCGTCCGCGGGGGACGCGTGCACTCCCGCCGCCCCGGCGCTAAGTCACAAGTTAGAAAACAGCCCGAGCGCGCGGCGGCGGCCGTGATTCAGCAGCGGGGCCGGGCCGGCGGGCGGGAGGGTGGCGTCTCGGGGCCGACTCCCGGGGCCCCAGCGGGATCGCGGGGCGGGAGCGGGGACGGGGACGGGGACGGGGACGGGGACGGGGACGGGCCCGAGCCGGGCCGAGTCCGGAAAAGGTCACCGAGGCGCCGCGGGCGCCGCCGCCCGAGCTCGCGGCCAGCCGGGAGCGGCGGGGCGGTGTCGCTGGCGGGCGTGGCGCCGGGGCCGCGCGGGCCGGGCCGGGGGCTCCTACCTTTCCGGCTCTTCGGGGAGCTCCGCTTGCTCCGGGCGCTGGCTCGCTCTTCCTCAATCGCAGCTGCTATCTCAGGGTTGTCTTCCCCATTGTACCAGACCAGGAGCTCCTCGCCCGGCGCGATTGGCTGCGGGGAGAGAAGAGACAAACGCCGGGCCAATCAGAACGGCGGTTGTTGGCGGGGGCGGGGCGCGCCGGGCCGCGGGCGGGAGCGGCGCCGATGGCAAACAGCTGTCGGCGCCGCGCGCGGCCGGCCGGCAGGAAGGGCTCCTTAACCCTTGGGGCGCAGGCCGGCGCGCCGCGGGACCCCGCTGGAAGGAGGCCCTCGCTGGCGGCGGAGACGCGCGGATGCACAGGCCGGCGACCCGCAGCCCCTGGAAGACCGTCGGTTTATACTCGAACTGCCGGGCGCTGTCACATCTTGCTGTTCGCAGCCTTATGACTACCCACGCAAAAGAAAAAATAAAACATGGAACCATTTTGCCCCTGAAACCTTAAATTGATGAGAAATTTAAAGCATAATTAAAAAGAAGCAGGCGGCATGGAAAGCGGAACGCTGAAAGATAATTACCAGCGCAAGTTTCAGATTCCAAGAGCAAGTTAAGCATGGTAACAAGGATTACTATATGCCACTGCACATTTATAAATGTGCCGCTATTTATATCACTGAAATGCTAAAAAGAAGAGGCAGTGCTGAGGACGGGGCATTATCTAGGCATTGCCACCAACCTGCTCAGCTTTTGTGTAAACGAGTTCACTGCCTGACCCTTTGTACCAAACATCAAGATTTCACATATATTTAAATATGAAAGAAATACCTCCCGTGTATTATGCTCCTAAAATATTAAATTCTTGACAGTCATGTATGACTGGGAGTAACGAGTCCATATGCCATCATCGTAAGTATTACACCTAGAACAAGAACCTGACGAAAAAACACGGTGAGTGCCAAGTTCAGACTCCTAAATGGGGAAATGGCTTATGGGTTTCTCTAGCAATGATTCATCTGTTCAAAAAGTTGCAAGGTTATTAATATAAGTAAAATTCTCTCTAAACCCCACTGAATAAGAATCCATGAGAAAGGAAGGGATAAATAAAAAAGGAAAGCTTTTCCTTAAAGAAGATTCCAACTTAAAAGTAAAAACAGAAAAGATGGAATTAGAAAATCGCCATTTGGCAATCATCATAGTAATAATTGATACAGGCAAGAATCGTCAATGGATGATGTAGGTCAAAGTGAGAGAAGTAACTAAATATTTGCATAGTCTCAAAATATCTCCCCATAAAATATTTATTAATTAACAAAGGAAAAAAACAGCATCTGTAATGAGACAAATCTTCACCATATGCCTCCTGATATGATGCACAGAGGGGGAACACAGCACCACTTCTAGAAGATTTCTGCCCCAAATACAAAGACAGAACTTAATCGTGATGAAACATAAAAGAAATGTAAACTCTGAGACATTCTATAAGCTAAGTGGCCAGTTCTCCTCAAAACTGAAAGATTGGCTCGGTGCCTGTGGCTCAAGCTGCTAAGGCACCAGCCACATACATCAGAGCTGGCCTGCCAAACAATGACAACTACAACCAAAAAATAGCGGGCGTTGTGGTGGGTGCGTGTAGTCCCAGCTACTTGGGAGGCTGAGGCAAGAGAATCCCTTAAGCCCAAGAGTTGGAGGTTGCTGTGTGCTGTGATGCCACAGCACTCTACCCAGGGAGACAGCTTGAGGCTCTGTCTCAAAAAACAAACAAACAAAAAAAAAAACTGAAAGGTTACAACAAAGACAAAAGCACCGCCATGCTAAGGAGACTGATGAGATGTGACAACTGAACGTGGCCAGTGTTTCTTTTTCTATAGGGACCTGATGAGAACAACCAACAAATTAGCTAATAAAATAATGTGTTAGTGGTAGTTTCCTGATTTTAGTCATTGTGCTGTGGTTATGTTAAGAGAATGATCCTATTTTTGTGGGGGAAGGGAAATTCCATCTAAGGTCAGTTCAGAAACGTAATAGTTCCTCACTCCAACATACCTCCTAGTCTAGATAAAACCCTTAAGAGTAAATACTACTTCATTTCATTCTCTACAGAACTATCACTGTTTATATAATCCAAATTTCAAAATAATCTAAACTCTTTAAAAGAACCAGCCACTGTTTCCTTGGCTTCCTCCAACCCCTGCATAGATGGCCAAAATCTACCATTTTCTTATATTTGAACCAATATAAACTTAAACCAAAAAATGTGATATATAAAAGATATTAATGAGTTAAAACAGCCATCACAAATGCCTTTTGGCTTTCTGATAGCTAATCTGTTTCTGTTGAAAGAATAGCTTATTTTAAAACAAACTACTTCTAGATGATGTGAATTCCAAATGTATAGTTTGTTTTTCTATTTTTTGTTATAAGCCACATATTTATGAAATAGTGGTATCGAACAATATTTAAAATGATTAGGGTTCTCAGAAACATACAAAATAAAACCAAAGTAAAAAAGAGCATGGGAAAGTGTATTTCCAATATATTCCCAGCCAGAACAGCACAAGCAGAAAACTGCCAGAAGACACCAGTAGACATTTCCAAGATACCTCCAAGAATAAGAGCTGAAGTTTCCACATTCATTCCACTGCAAGTCATCAGTGAAGCGCTATAACTATACTACCAAGTGGCAAAGTTCAATACTGGCACAAACTCTTACCTTAGGAAAGCACTCACATCCTAAGCTGCTCTTTTGCTGTGCACGACACACAATATGAAAACACACCAGAATCTGTTTGTACTGCAAATCTAATATAAAATTTCTAAAAGGCTAATGAGCTGGTAAAGCACTAGATCAAGAGAACCTATTTGTTAGCTGCTGAGTAGCTTGCAAAATTCTTAGCGGCAGAGACAGTTATTACATCATGGAGCTATATATGCTTCCTCACTTACATTAAAACAGCTACACCAAGAGCAGAAATTTATGAAGAGGAAAATAATATATCTTTTAAATCAAGGTTTTCCTCTGTACTGTATTGTTTTTCTCTTCTGTACTGCTTAGCATTTTTTAAGTCACATCCAGAAGAAAGGAAAAACCACGCCCTTAAACAAAAGAACTACAAATCCGTATTTTAAAAAAGTAAAGTCAAAAGCCCAAGCAACCTTTTTAAATACATTTTAATGTTAAAGAAAAAAATAACAGACTTTAAATTCTTACAAGTTTTCCTCTGGGTTTGGACAGACTTTATGAAACCAAACATATCTTTTCTCTAAACATAAGTATGTACACTATAAACGTACAATGTTATCAAACCAGTCAGGGTTCTGATATTCCTGACACTAAGGTAATAAAAAATTCCTGACACTTTTCAGGAATCTTACAAGAATGAGAGAATGATCAGAACTCACAGAGTATGTCCACTCCTACCACACACAATCTAGCCCCAATCTAACATGATCTTTTAAAAGTCAGAGGTCAGGCTCGGTGCCCGTAGCACGGTGATTATGGCGCCAGCCACATATACCGAGGGTGGCCGATTCAATCCCGGGCCGGGCCAGCTAAAGAACAATGACAACTGTAACAAAAAATAGCTGAGTGTTGTGGTGGGCACCTGTAGTCCCACCTACTTGGGAGGCTGAGACAAGAGAATCGCTTAAGCCCAAGAGATGGAGGTTGCTATGAGCTGTGATGCCCCGCACTCTACCGAGGGCGAGACAGTGAGACCCTGTCTCCAGAATAAAAAACAAAACAATAAACGTCAGAGGTCAGATTCGAGCCTCAAGTCTCCTACAGATGAGCTGGACTTAAGACTGAAACTCATCCTCCTCCTGATGGACCACCGAACTCCACCTAATCTGGCCACTGCCTAATCTCCAAGATTCCCCTCCTCTCTCCAGCCACACTAGCCTTTCTTCTACGCCTTTAAAAGTAAACATACAAAAAATCTAGCTTATTATTACTTCAGTCCTTTGCTTCTCCCAGCCCCTCCTCCTGGGCTCTTCTTGCAGCTCCCTGAGTGGCTGGCTCCTTCCTATCTTAAGGAAAGGATTTCCAATGTCTTTCCTCGGAAGAAAACAGAGCAGCCTTCCCTGACCTCATCTCGCTCAAATTTTATTCTCTCCAATGCACGTGTCATCATCTGAAATTATTGTTTATGTATTTGCTTGTTTATTATCTGCCTCCTTCCCCTTAAAATGACCGTTCCAAGAGACCAGACACCTTATCTGTCCTATACACCTGCTACAGGAGAATAACTAGTACAAAGCAGATACTTGATAAATACCTGTCAAACTAATGAATAGACGAATGGACAGCAGGCACTCCAGTTAACTTTCAAGGACTTAGAAATTATTTTTAATTATATTACAAACAAAACCAGTGGTGAAATTTCCCAATTATCTGGGTGGGGTAAGTTGAGAAGGCGTCTGAGCCCAGAGACAGATGGGTTTACAAAGCCTAGCCCACAGAATACTTGATCTAGAAGAACACAATTAGGTAACCACTCATAAGGCGTCTAAAAGGCCCTGGGCATTACTGGAGAAATATCAAAGGTCAGGACTGGGGCAGGTCTGCAAAAAGCAGAATTATGTTACTCTGGACAAAGACGAGTAAAAAGAATGGCAGTAGTATAGTTAGTTAACACTCTGAGTACTTACATCAGACTATGGCCTATTCATAGAACCTTATCATATTGGCTTATTTAACCTTCTCAGTAACTACTCAGTTTTACTATTACCTCCATTTTTACAGGTGAGGAAACTAAGACACAGAGAGATTGAGTAACTTCACATGGTCACACATCTAGAAGCCAACAGTCTGCTCACAAGACAAAGTGCTCTAAAGTCCCCACTACTGCCCACAACACTGTACCACATTGCCAAAAATAACCACTATCATCTATTGTACTTATTAGGTGCTAGGCCCCTATCCCTATCACTCATGCAAACCGTCCCAACAACCCTATAAGGTAGATACGAAAATTACCTGTATCTTACAACAAGGGAACTGAGGCACAGAGAGAGGGGACTTGGTTCAGGTTACCCACTTAGTAAAGACACACCAGCTTGCCTTGGATCACAAAGTGAGGCAAGATCTTACCCCCAGTCTAGTTTCACAGTACACTCTCCCAACCACTATTCTATCTTGCTTCTTGATGTCCCTGCAAATTTGCTATTGGAGATGAAGACATTTTAACTTGAAGTCTAAGGAAAGAATTGTAGTCCCCTAATGTCTCCTGGGCTCCCATCCCCACTCCTTCCAAACATTCCTACTACCTTGATTGTCTCCTAGCGAGTGTTTCCCTCTATACCAGAATTCTACCTCGCTGATTCAACTAGATCTCTCTCTTACTTTAAATCAAGCTGAGAAACAATGAATCCTTTTATCAAATTTTGAATCCAAATTCAAACTCCAAAATAACAAAATTACAGCGTAATAACCCAGGAGAAAAGCATGAACCACAATCCAGCTGAACAAAAATGGAAGATTTTTAAAATCTTAAATGAAAAAAAATATCACACACACACACAAAAAAAAATTTCCTTCGGGCACTGGAAGCAAGGACATGGGTATAAATGTGGTAAGGGTAGCCTAACTGGCTAACAATGTCAAGGCAAAAGCAGCAAAAGAAAATTAAATAGCTGCCTGTTAACTCAACTTCCGTAAGTCCTATTGCTACCACATTCACAAAACTCGGCATGCGCTTGCAGAGCTGGCCACTATCTTAAAATGTTTTGTTCATCCACAGTCTTCAACTTGATGGAGGTATTTTTTGTCAGGGACTGACTGTCCCCCAATCTATGACATTTTTAATAGAAACAAGTGAATAAAGAAAAATTTGCCTATGGCAATTTTAGCAAATACATCTACTGCAAAAAGCAAACACCATCTATCTTTATGGAATCAAGATTCTGCCTTAGAGCGTTTCTGTGAATAAAGTGCAGATTCATCTTCCCAGAGAATGTGCCTAGAGAACGTGCCAGCGACCAGGGACAGAGAGGCAGCGCTCAGGGCTTCCTAACACGACCGTGCCTGAGCGCTCTCCATACCCTCACTACCAACCCTAGAATGTGACTTTCATTTCAACAATTAACATCTCCAAAGAAAAATTTGGCAGAAGGAAGAAAGCATGTTCTGTGCCATTTCTATTCTGAGTAAAATCAAGAGAAAAGAAAAGCTCATCCGAGGCTGCATTGATGCTAAAGACGAAGACCGTGTTTGCGGCTAGCACAGACCCACCGTCGCTATTGATAGTTTCTCACAGTTGGCTCGATCTGCCAGTCAGACAGCTCCTCATGCCTCTGTGCCTGAGGAGGAGGGAAGCAGCTGCCACAAGCTAAACTCATTATAGCAATGCAGCATGTAATTACTTAACACCGTCTTCATGCTTTAGTTCCCTGACACACACGGAGCAGTGGCCACCATATAGTACTTAAAACAGAACCCTGAGCGTGTGCATGAGCCACTTTTAGATATAATCCTTTCAAGGTCTGAAAAGTCACGATTGTCGGTCACGACTAAGGACAGCATTGAGAAAACCACAGGCAGAGCAACTAACAGCAAACTAATTCTAACACTGTTACCTTTAAAGTTTTATAGTAAATGGCTCTGTTGATTTCCAGCGGAAATAAATTTTGCTCTTCTCCTGAGCAAGCCCAATTCACATAGCGCAGCCAGTTCCCCTTCTCTGGATCAGTGGCATCGATGCACATCCATCCCAAATTTGGGTAATACACCTTGGGAATGGGAATGGGGGGAAAAAAACGCTTTTGTTAAAATACAAATTATCTTTAAAGTGTTTCTATTTTCAACTTTTAAGATAATTCTTTTTCATTATATGCAAATATTCTAGAAAGCATTTCACAGATACAAAAATAAGCAACAGAGAAAAGAAAAATACAAGGTGAAAACTGAAATCCAAAACTGTATAATTCTCATTATTTTTCTATTTGAGCATGTTTATTCTTTTCCCCTAAACCTGAAAGAACTATGGTTAATATGCTTAATGATCTCCAAATGCTTTACAAATACATATACAGAGACAAGTGACAACTATGTTTCTTAAAGAGGAAAACTGAGCTTGTAGCAGGGTTTAGCAGCACCCAAGCCTTCTGGTTTGTTCTGCCAGTCCTGGGCTATTCAGTTCCACAGGTCCCTTCTGGCAGGATTAACAGGGACTTCAGGAAGTGAACACACATTGTGAACCAGTCACACAGGTGACAAAGTAAGATGCCTGCTTTTGCAAACTCAGTGGTCAGCTCTGTCCAGATCATCTGTCATGACTAAGGTGCAATGGAACATACTCTAGGAAATATCAGCGCCCTGCAAAAAAGGAATCCACCTCTTTCAGGAGTCAGATCAAATCAACTGTTGCATGTCGCTTTTCCTCATCAGCCATGCTGAATCAATGCTTTCCCCAGATGCTCCCAGCACTTATCATTTTTTCATTTTAGTGAATATCTATGTAGCCACTATTTTAACTGTAATTCTGTGTATGCATACATATGTATATATGTTTTATTAAAAAAACAAAACAAACAAAAAAAACACACCCGAATAGGCACCGAAACAGAACTGCAGAATCAACTGGTGACAGATGTGCTGAGCAAAAGAAATGGGTCTTTTACTTTCTTTTTAGGAGAAAAGAAAGAATCTAGATGCTTCCATTTCTTCCCCATGACTTTCTCTACTCATGCTTCTTCCCTCTCCTACTCACATTACCCTCTTTCTCTATTACATCTTTCCTTCTGGAACAAAGCTCTCCCTCCCCAGCTGACAGTGAGGACTCTACTGGGCATGTGCAGTTGTCTGAGCCCGTGACAGCCAGTGTGTAGCATCCACCATCCTGGGCACTAACAGCACTTTCCTCCCGTTGGGAGTCAAGACGGCGCCATGATGCCACATGCCTGACAGATTATCTCATTTAACTCTCTGCAGCCAGTTTATAATTCTCCCTCCTTTCAACATGTGGAAGTTGAAGCTCAAGAATTAAGTAACTTTCCCCAAGTCACCTTCTTAAATGTAATGAAGATGGCTTAAATGGAGATCTGCTTCACCTGTTTACCCGTGACTCCCTCAACCATCCTGGTTAAATGCCCAGCACCATCTCATAAGCACCTGGTACATGACGAGTTCATGACAGAAGGTGCTTTGCAGTGACTTTATTTAATCATCATAAGCACCAGGAAGAATATCTATATACAGCAACTTACACAGGTGTCAATCCCCCTACCCCCGCCCAATATAAACTGACACTGAGCTGAGGGATGAAAAGTGTTGCTTCGATTGATCACAGTAGATGGCAGAGTCCCACTCACTCCCCACCCAAATACTGGCACAGTTACACAAACTGACGAGGCTGCAGGGATAAGCACAAAGGTGGTTGCCACGAAAACCCCTCATAGTTCAAAGGCAGCTACAGTCTGTCTATCCACCTGCCTCAGGATTACAACACAGGCTGCGCAGGAACTTCCTGGCTCTTAGGTCTAGACCTTTGCACAAAGCAAAATATTCCAGTTGAGTGAATTCTTTCTTTATGCATAGCTCATTTTGTTTCAAAAGAGACAAAGGCATCTTCTAAGTCATACTTGACCGATGTGCAAAAGAAAAGTTTTATAGGAAAAAAACAAAGAGTTCAATGTTTAAAAATAGACAAACAAGTAATGCATATAGGAATACACATAAAGAAAACATTGTCAAAAAAAAATGTTAAACTTAATAATGTAATTTCAAATTAAAACAATTTTACCCACTAAACTGGCAAAAATTGTTTTGTTTGTTTTTGGGGTTTTTTTTTTTTTTTTTTTTTGAGAAAACGATTGGAAAAGATCTGAGAAAAAGATTCCCTGAACACTGCTCATCAGAGAACAAACTGACAGACTATTTTGGGAGAAAACAAAAACAAAACAAACAAACAAAAAACATTTAAAATAAAAATATACTTTAACCAACTTTCTCACTTGCAGGAATTTATTCTAATGAGATCATTGAGCAAATGCACCCAGATGTATATATAAAGATGTTTATAGCTGTCTGGTTTACTAAAAACCGTTCCCAATTCATGGCTAATTGGGAAATAATATGGAATTAGCTTAATAAATTATGATCCATCCAAATAGCTAAAACCTAGGAAGAAACTAAAAAGTACAAATAAAAATTAGACAATGTGAAAATTTTTATTTTCTGTTAGATAGTTCTATATGCTCTAAGAAGTATTTCCCATAAACTAAATACACATTATTTCTATTATTAGAAGAGAACAGGCTTGGGGCCCATAGCACAGTGGTTACGGTGTCAGCCACATACACCAAAGGTGGCAGGTTTGAATCCAACCTGGGCCAGCTAACGAACAGTGACAACTGCAACAAAAAATAGTCGGGTGTTGTGGTGGGCACCTGTAGTCCCAGCTACTTGGGAAGCTGAGGCAAGAGAATCGCTTGAGCTCAGGAGTTTGGGGTTGCTGTGAGCTGTCCATGCCTGAAAGACAGACAGAAATTCTAAGCCAAAATGAAGACATTACTTAGTTGGTAATCTTGACATTTACTAATGAGGAAAAATAATCTATAGCATATTAGTTTTCTAAATCTTTTATGGGTACATAATAATTGTACCTATTTGTGAAGTACATGTGATGTTTTGATATGTACATATAATGTGCAATGATCAAATTAGAGTATCTAAAATATTCATCACCTCAAACAGTTAATGGGTACAATTACACATCAGTAAATGTCAAGATTATCAACTAAGTAATGTCTTCGTTTTAGTTCAGAATTTCTTTCTCTCCTAATGTTAGAGAATAGGGGCTGTATTTAGAACCAAAAAAATCAGAATGGTAATGGGCAAGGGCACAGGTCCCAGGACCGACTTCTGAGAGCCGAGTCAAGGTTTACCAGTGGACACTCGGAGGGAAATATGGACCTGCTGTCTGTCAGGCATGGACAGGGAAAGAGGGATGGATCTTCACTATCAACTACTTCATCCTCAGATTACTTTAGGAGCTCAATGCCTTCCTTCCAGAACTACTCTAATGCATCCCATATTCTAAAAAGTTCTGAAGATTCTAGAATAAGCGAAATAAAAAGAATCTATCTTGGGATGAAAATGTGTCAAATGGTCTATGAAGCTAGTGTATGATGCCCCATGATCATATCAATGTAAGTAGCTATGATTTAATAAAAAAAAAAAAAATCTATCAATAATTAACAATGGAACTTTTTACTACAATAAATCCACTTGTCAGAGGACATGTCCCAACACCCAAGTTACTTTTATAAGCAAGTTGAAGACACAAATTTAGAAAATAAATAGCTTGGCCTCTCAACCCTCAAAGCCCAGTCTAATATCCAACTCTACCAGGCAAGCCACACTCACTGACCCTCTTTTTTGAAATTACTCTGAACAGATTTCACACCTACAACTACACAACTGTTTCTGGAAAATCTCTCCAAAACAGATGCCCAACAAAGTTCACTGGTTCACAATGGGCTACAATTAACATTCATTGGATGAACAATGTACTTGTATTCTTAAATCAGAAATTCTATGTTTGGACCACACATATTTAAAAATTCTATATAGTCCTAGAAATAATATGCAAAATGTGTGTATACATGCACTTTTATTTTTCTGAGGAGATTCTCAAAAGGGCTCACAATGCAAAAAAGTGTAACCATGTCTGCGCTTCGCTAAAGGAAAGTGGACTAAAGAGGCCACCAGGGAACACGGGCTCCAAGCCCGACTCCAGGAACAGCACACCTGAAACAGCAAGCCAGCCACCTGCAACTCAGACTTCTCACGTGTGCAGAGATGGAGGCCATTTGTAGCATTCCTTTATCGCACAAACAAAAGCTCCATTAGTTACTGCCAGTAGTTTACAGCACCACCAAAGTCATATGCGAAGCTTAGTGTTCCAGAACTTAGGACAGTGCCAGGTACGGAGTTAAAAGCTTAACAAAGGGAAGAGCAGAAAGGAGGAGGGAGGGGTGGGGGAAGGAAGA